>ML383851.1:274307-292179 GCA_005239525.1 Nicotiana knightiana
ATATATATATATATATATATATATATATATATATATATTGAATTTTTCGAGCGTCAAATTCTCAGCCTTTAAACCCTAAACGAACATTAGGTTTAAGCTTTTTATAATATTTTTGGATGATTAAGAGGTGTTTGGTTAAGCTTATAAGCTGGTCAAACTGGCTTATAAGCACCTTTTGATTTATCTACGCGTTTGATAACACTCAAAGTGCTTATAAGTCAAGTACTTATAAGCTAAAATCAGTCATAAGTCATAAGTTGATCAACCCAACTTATGACTTTTCAGCTTATAAGCACTTTTAGTTTGACCAATATTTTTACTAATTTATCCTTGATAATATTTTCTAATTCACAAAATACTTTTTCCAAAATAAAGTTCTTGACTTTCTCTTCATTCCATATTTCTTGTTAATTCTTTTCTTTATAAAGAAATTTTTAACTTAAAATTTTTTGAAAAAAAATCAAGGGTATTTTAGACATTTTAATAAAAGAATAAATTATCAGCATTTTTTTTATCAAACACATCAAATGTTTATTATCAGTTTCAACACTTTTATCCAAACACGTAAATACTTATTTTAAAAATCACTTTCAACACTTAAAAGAACTTTTCAGTACTTCAAGCTTATAAATTATTTATAACGAGCTAATCCAAACGGGCTCTAAGTTTTACTTCCGTCCTTGATATCATTTACTGCTCTCTGATTCCCCATGACATGACAGACCTCAATTTCGGCTAATTAATTTATTTTACTAGTGTTCAAGGTAAAGTTGGTACCTTTTTCCTCTTGAGAATATTTTTCAAAGTAAATTTTGTGCCTTTTTCGCCCTGTGAAAACTTTTGTCATCTAATACTCTCTCCGTTTTAATTTATGTGACCTCATTTGATTTGGTACGGATTTAAGAAAAAAGATAAGATTTTTGAACTTGTTGCATAAAATGAGACATATATTTTTTATGTGGCTATAAATCATTGCATAAAGTTGAATTGTTTCCAAATATAAAAAGGAATCGTTCTTTTTGGCACAGACTAAAAAAGAAACATGTTCACATAAATTGAAACGAGGGAATATGAGTTATGTATAATTTATATTTATGTGATATTGCAATCCCATCACTCAACATTTGTTTCCAATATTGCAGTTTTTAACTTTATCAGAAGTGGTGAATCAGGTTATTGATCAACATTTCCTTTTCCTCTTATCCCCTTTCTAGATTGACAACAAAATACAAATCAATATGCATGTGACTCTGTATTTATGTGCCGCGAGATGGGTGATGCAGCAATATGAATAGATTTGGTGTGCTCGATTTTGTGTTTAAGTAACTTTCTTTGAGATGCTCAATATGTTTTTCTCGTGTTTCTTTCAGATCGTCTCATAGTGGGTGATGACTAGTGGTGGTGTATTCTTGGTTTTATTCCCTTCAGGTGTATATGGGCTGTGTTTCCAATTTTTGTGAAGGATGCCGGTGCGGTCACCTTTGTCAGTTAGTATATTGTTAGCACTAATGCTTATCTGATTCCATGTATACCTTTCTCTTAAATTTATGAGTTACTTTCTCTTTTGCTTTTTGTGTTAATGAGTCTTTGATAGACATGTATTTCTTCTAGCTTTATCTTGTGTCCTTATTGTTGAACATAATTGTACATCAATGGGGATTAGGAAAAACATTTAGAAACAATTTCAGTAGGAAACAACCTCTCTACTTTCATACGTAGGGGTAAGGTGTGCGTACACACTACTCTTCTTATACTCCACTTATGAGATTTCACCGGACTGTTGTTGTATTAAGAAACAACTTCAATGGCCAGCTATTTTATTAATAGGATACTGAAAATAAGCTCTATTATGATTATGTTCCCATTCCTTATAAGTAATGGTGGCAAAATAATTTAAAAATAGTTATTCACCTATATTATTGGGTATTCACTTTTAACCCGCGCAGAAGCTATTTACGTCGAAAAAGTGTATAAAATTTGTATAATTTTTGTATATAACATACTGAATGTATATATATACAAAAAATATTTATGCTTTTGCTATTATTTTGAGAGCAACTATACAGTGTCATCTTCACTATATTATCCACTAAAAAATAGGTTGAATAAAGAATTTTTGGAAAATGGGTCAAATATGGATAAGATTTACATTATTATCCACTTAAAAATAGATACTTAATGGATAACCAATGGATTTAACTTTTACATCTGCAAATACTCGCGAATTCCTCAAATTTGAGAAATTAGAAATGCTCCCAAAAGTGATCATACTTAAGAACCCACGAATAATGTGAATATTCACATTATCAACTGATTGACCCATTTTGACCCGCCCATATCCGACGCTACCCGTCAATTTTTCACCCCCTAGTAGTATAAAGTAGATACGGGAGTAGTACATGCTTGATCTACCTGATTAGGGTGGCCTTTGTGTCATGACCCAAAAATTCGAACCTATCGTGATGGCGTCTATCGTGGTACTAGGGAAGCCGACATTTCCAAAACACTTCGATATTTTATAAAAGGTAAATCAAAAAGTTTTTTCATAACAGAGTTTTTATAGAAATATGAATTAGACTCAAAATACAATGCGGAAAAGTAGCATCAACCATCAGGGTGTCACTAAGTCATGATCAACTAGACTTTCAATCTAAAAGATAGTGTTTACAATAGTCTGCGTCTAATATCAATACAGAAAAGAAAGATAATAAAGAAGGAGCACAAGGTCTGCGAACGCCGGCAGCTACCTCGTCAATCTCCGAAAATCGACCTCACACGAGCTCAAAGCATCCAGTCACACTTGGATCTGCACACAAGGTGCAGGGAGTAACGTGAGTACTTCCAACTCAATAAGTAACATAAATAAGTAAGGAACTGAGAAGTAGTGACGAGCTATACAAATTTTGTTCATTTAAGTAATTTCAGTAAAGAATAGGCATGCTTTCAATCAAGAAATTTCAAGTCAAATCAGTATATTACAGTTCAAGATCAAGTAAACCAGACATAATGTCTTTTAAAAATTTCACAACACTGTCAGATAACAAATAAGTGCAACAACAAATGAAGGCAAGTACGGCCTCACATGGCTACTCTCACTCAACTATCGCAATACCTCAATCACTTGGCTCTCAGCCTCAGTACTCACAATCAATATTTACATGCGCTCACTGGGGGTGTACAGACTCCAGAGGGGCTCCTACAGCCCAAGCGCTATATTGCTGCGGCGTGTAGCCCGACTCAATATTGTTGCGGCGTGTATCCCGATCCACATATTAATGCGTTGTGAAGCCCAATCAAAATACTGCTGCAGCGTGTTGCCTGATCCGATATATGTATATATATGGCCCGAAGGCTTGTTGCGGCGTGCAAACCGATCCAATATTGCTGCAGCGTGCAACCCGATCCAATATACCTCACCTAGCTCTCAGCCCGACAATCAGGCCCTATCTCAGTCACTAGCCTCTCCAACCTCATAGAATATCACAATAAACAATCCAAACAGAGAATACAACAAGTATCAATAAGAAATGAGAGAGAGCCGAGATATAATACACAAGTAAAATGGTGACTGAGTACAAGACAACAATTAGTAGTCAATTCAACAAGTACACGACCAATGCGGGTCCAAACAATGATATCATATAGCCTAAGAATGGTTTCTAACATGGAAGGCAGTCAATAACTCAAAAACAAGGTGAAACAGGTAATAACAATGGGCTATTCGACTTTAAAGTCTCCCCCGACGGACCAAGTCTCAATCCCACACGGTACCTAGCATGCGTGTCACCTCTAAATATTCACATCATAAAAAATTCTCGGGGTTTCATACCCTCATGACCAGATTCAAGACTGTTACTTACCTCAACAACGTTGAAATACTACTCCGGAATGCCCTTTCCTCTCGAATAGGCCCCTAAATTCCCCGAATCTAGCACAAACAGTACAACACCATTAAAAGAGGCTAAAGGATCAATCCCAAGAGAAAGCTACTAAATTCGAACCAAAAATCGAAATCGGCTCAACCCGGCCCCTCGGACACACGTCTCGAAACTCGACGAAAATCACAAAACCGGAAAGTCCATTCACTCACGAGTCTAACCATACCAAAATTACCAAAATCCGACCTCAATTGCCCATCCAAAACCCCAAAGTTCACTCTCCAATTCCCAAGCCTTAAATCCAAAATTTCCAAACCTTAATCCCTAATTAAATGATGAACAAAGCCATAGATTCACAAAAATTAGACCAATACGGGTTAGAATCACTTACCCCAACGTCCTCCTTGAAAACCTTTAAAAAATCGCCTCTATCCCGAGCTCCCCAAGTCCAAAATTGAAAATGGAAGACAAAACCTCGAGCTGGGGTTTTCTGCCCAGCAAAAACTGCACCTGCGGTCTGAGTTCCACACCTGCGGAACCACATCTGCGAATAGGGCCCCAGTTCTGCAGAAATTCATTAAAAGACTGGTTCCGCTCCGCAGATGCGGGACCCAAGTCGCACCTGCGATCCAACTATGCATCTACACCTCTCAAAACACTTATGCGGCCACCGCAGATGCGGGATTTCTATCGCACCTATGGTCTGACTCAGGCCCTCCTTAGCCGCATGTGCTGCTCTTCCTTAGCTCTTGCGGTTCCCACTCCGCAGGTGCGGAAAACACCAGTAGCAGCAGCTTCAGCTGCATTTTTCCAACTCCAAACACTCCAATAGCTACTCAGAATCACCCCGAGGCCCTCAGGACCTCAACCAAACATACCAAAAGGTCATATAACCCCATACGAACTTATTCAAACCTTCGAATCACCCAAAATAACATCAAAACACCCAATTACACTCGGATTCAAGCTTAAGAACTTCTAAACATCCAAATTCCGCAAATGACGCCGAAACCTATCAAACCCCGTCTGAATGACCTCAAATTTTGCACACAATTTAAAAATGACACCACGAACCTACTCCAACTTCTAGAATTTCATTCTAACCCCGATATCAAAATTTCCACTGCCGACCAAAATAGCCAAATTTCCAGCTTTCGCCAATTCAAGACTAATTCTACTAAGGACCTCCAAATCACCTTCCGGACGCGCCCTTGAGTCCGAAATCACCTAACAAAGCTAACGAAACCATAAAAATTCAAATCTCAGGTCGTTTACACCCAAGTCAACATCCGGTTGACTTTTCTAACTTAAGCTTCTAATAAAGAGACTAATGTCTCAATTTCTCTCCGAAACCACTTCGGACCCAAACCAACCAACCCGATGAGATATTAAACAGTTGTAAAGAAAAAAAGAAGTATAAATGGGGGAAACAAGGGTATAACTTTCGAAAAGACCGACTGGGTCGTTACATTCTCCCCCTCTTAAACAAACGTTCGTCCTTGAACGAGTCTAGAAACATACCTGGAGTCTCCAATAGGCATGGATATCTACTCCGCATCTCCAGCTTGGTCTCCCAGTTGGCCTCCTCAACAGGCTGACCTCTCCACTACTCCGTCACTGAAGTTATATCCTTTGACCTCAACTTCATAATCTGCTGCTCCAAGATGGCCACCGGCTCCACATCATAGGTCATATCACCATACAACTGAACACTGCTGAAATATAAAATATGGGATGGATCGCCAATATACCTCCAGAGCATAGAAACATGAAATACTATATGCACACTCGACAAGCTGGGTGGCAAGGCAAGCTTGTAAGCCACCTCCTTTATCCTCTGAAGCACCTCAAAAGGCCTAATGAACCTGGGGCTCAACTCTCCCCTCTTTCCAAACCTCATAACACCCTTCATGGGTGATACCTTCAGCAAAACCTTCTCCCCGACCATGAAAGACACATCACGGACCTTCATGTCAACATAGCTCTTTTGCCTAGACTGCGCCGTGCGAAGCCGCTCCTGAATCAATTTCACCTTGCCTAATGCATCCTGGACCAAGTCTGTACCCAAGAGCCTAGCCTCACCTGGCTCAAACCATCCTACCAGAGATCTACACCGCCTCCCATATAAAGCCTCGTACGAAGCCATCTGAATGCTCGCCTGATAACTGTTGTTATATGCAAACTCCGAGCGGCAGAAACTGGTCCTATAAACCCTCAAAATTAATGACACAAGCGTGTAACATGTCCTCCAATACCTGGATAGTGCACTCGGACTGTCTGTCAGTCTGAGGGTGAAACGAAGTGCTCAACTAACCTGAGTACCCAACTCTCGTTGCACGGCCTTCCAAAACTACGATGTAAACTGGGTGCCTCTATCTAAAATGATGGAAACTAGTACACCATGAAGCCGAACAATCTCTCGAATGTAAATCTCATCCAACCGATCCGAAGAGTAAGTAGTACCATCTGGAATGAAGTGCACGGACTTGGTCAGCCGATCTACAATCACCCAAAAAGCATCGAACTTCCTCGAAGTCCGTGGGAGCCCAACTACAAAATCGTTGGTGATCCGCTCCCACTTCCACTCTGGGATTTCTAACCTCTGAAGCAAGCCACCCGGTCTCTGATGCTCATACTTAACCTGCTAACAATTGAGACACCGAGCCACAAACCCAACTATATCCTTCTTCATCCGCCTCCATAAATAGTGTTGCCTAAAATTCTGGTACATCTTCGCGGCACCCTGATGGATGGAATACTGCGAGCTGTGGGCCTTCTAAAGAGTCAAATCCCAAAGTTCATCCACATTAGGAACACAAATCCGGCCATGCATCCTCAACACACCATCATCACCAATAGTCACATCTCTAGTGTCACCTCGCTGAACCCTGTCCTGAAGAACAAGCAAGTTGGGGTCATCATACTAACGCTCCCTGATACGCTCATAAAGGGAGGACCTAGAGAACATACAAGCCAATTCCCGACTCGTCTATGAAATATCCAATCTGACAAGCTGGCTAGCTAAGGCCAGAACTCCAATGCCAAAGGTCTCTCTGCTGCTGGAAGATATGATAAACTCCCCAAACTCTCCGCCTGGCGACTCAAGGCATCGACCATCACATTGGCCTTCCCGGGATGGTACAAGATAGTGATATCATAGTCCTTAAGAAGCTCTAACCATCTCCACTGATGTAAATTAAGATCCATGTGCTTGAACAAATGCTGCAAACTCCGGTGATCAATATAGATCTCAAAATGAACCCCATACAAATAGTGCCGCCAAATCTTCAAGGACTGCTAACTCAAGATCATGGACATGATAATTCTTCTCATAAGTCTTCAACTGGAGTGAGGCATAGGCAATCACCCTACCCTCCTGCATCAGAACACATCCAATACCTATCCGCGAGGTATCACAATACACGGTGTAAGAACCTGAAGCTAATGGAAGAACTAGAACTGGAGTCGTGGTCAAAGCAGCCTTGAGCTTCTGAAAGTTCTCCTCGCACTCATTCGGCCACTTGAATGGAGCACCCTTTTGGGTTAATTTGGTCAAGGACGATGCAATAGATGAAAAACCCTCAACAAAATAACGGTAATATCCTGCCAAACCAAGAAAACTCCTAATCTCCGTGGCTAAGGACGGTCTAGGCCAACTCTGCACCACCTCTATCTTCTTCAAATCCACCTGAATACCCTAATTGGACACCACGTGCCCCAAGAACGGCACTGAACCAAGACAAAACTCACACTTGGAGAACTTTGCATAAAGCTTCTCCTCCCTCAATCTCTGTAATAAAGTCCTCGGATATTGGGCATGCTCCGCCTGGCTAAGAGAGTACACCAGGATGTCATCAACGAATATAATATTGAATGAGTCCAAATAGAGCTGAAATACACTGTTCATCAAATGCATGAACGCTGCTGGGGCATTGGTCAGCCCAAAAGACATCATCAGGAACTCATAAATGTCCATGTCGGGTCTTGAAAGATGTCTTGAGAATATTCGAATCCCGAATCTTCAGCTTGTGATACCCGGACCTAAAATCAATCTTGGAGAATACCCTCGCTTTCTGAAGCTGGTCAAATAGATCATAAATACGAGGCAAGGATACTTGTTCTTGACTGTGACCTTGTTCAACTACTTGTAATCAATGCACATCCTCATGGAACCATCCTTCTTCTTCACAAATAGAACCAGTGCACCCCAAGGTGACACACTAGGTCAAGTAAACTCATCGTCAAGGAGTTCCTGAAGCTATTCTTTCAACTCCTTCAACTCCGATGGTGCCATACAATACGGTGGAATAGAAATGGGGTGAGTGCCCGGCACCAAATCAATACCAATATCAATATCCTTGTCAGGCGGCATGCCCGACAAGTCTGCAGGAAACACATCCGGGAAATAACGTACCACCGGAACAGAATCAATGGCAGGAGTCTCTGCACTAACATCCCTCACAAAATCCAAATAGGATAGACAATCCTCGTCAACCATATATTGAGCCTTCAAATATGAAATCACCGTACTAGGTACATAGTCTATAGAACCGCTCCACTCAATCCTCGACAAACCCGACATCGCAAACGTCACAGTCTTAGCGTGACAATCTAGAATGACATGACATGGAGACAACCAATCCATACCCAATATCACATAAAAATCAACCATATTGAGCAGCAAAAGGTCCCCTCGAGTCTCCAGACCCCTAATAGTCACCATACATGCCTGATATACGATGTCCACAATAATAGTATCGCCAGCAGGAGTAGATACATGAATAGATGAAACTAAAGACTCACGGGGCATATCCAAAAAATGAGCGAAATACGAGGAAACATATGAATAAGTGCAACCATGGTCAAATAATAGAGAGGCATCTTTGTGGCAAACTGAGACAATACCTATAATCACAACATCTGAAGCAATTCCATCTGTTCTTGTACGGAGGGCATAGAAATGGGCCTGGACACCCCCTGATCTGCCTCGCGCTCTCGGGCAACCCCTAGCTGACTGAGCTCCATCCCTAGCTGGTTGGGCGGGTGGTGGAGGAACTGGTGCTTATGACATAGACTGGCTCCTCTGCAGAGTGGGACCTCCCACTATATGGAGAAACTCTCTCCTCATTTGACCAAACTCCCCACACTCATAGAAACTCCCCGGTGCTGGTGTTAGGGACTGAAGGGAGCCCCGAGCACCACGATAACTAGCAGAAGGACGCGACATAGAAAAACCCTGACTCGATGGAGCATAAGAAGAACTTTGCGCTGGAAGAGCACCAAGAGATAAACGGCCCTGCTGATAACAGTGAGAACCATGGCCAGATGATGCACCATGGTGAACTGTGTGAGCTGTCTGAGCATGTCTGAAAGGGCGGCCTCTACCATGCTAGAATTGACCCCGAGAAGGAGAATCGCTAAAACCAACCTGTCCACGAGGCCTCTTGGACTCCCTCTCAACCCTCTCCTGACCGCGAACCATCTCAATCTGCCGAGCAATGTCGACAACCTCATCAAAGGTAGCACCGGACACTCTCTCGCTGGTCATAAAAAATCACAGCTGCTAAGTGAGGACATATATAAACCTCATGATCCTCTCCCTATCTGTGGGAACCAACCAGATAGCATGACGGGCCAACTCCGAGAATCGCATCTCATACTGCATCACAGACATATCACCCTAAAGAAGCTACTCAAACTGTCTCCACAGCTCCTCTCTACGGGACTGAGGCACGAACTTCTCCAGAAAGATAACAGAGATATGCTGCCAAGTAAGAGGTGCTGCGCTGACCGGCCTACGCCTCTCGTAAGCCTCCCACTAACTGAATGCGGCCCTAGAGAACTGAAAAGTAGTAAACGAGACTCTACTGGTCTCCAAAATACCTGATGTATGGAGTATCCTCTGATACTTATCCAAGAAACCCTGTGCATCCTCTGTCTCTCTGCACCACTGAAAGATGGAGGTGGGAGTCTCCAAAACCTCTCCAATCTACGTTGATCATCCTCAGGCATAGCAGGAACCATATAGTCTTGAGCAGCTGCAACCGGTTGGGCTGGTGGTGCCCCCGGTGTCTGGTGTCCCTGTACAAGAATCAACAGATTCACACAACAAGAATTCAAGAATGTGGAATTTTCCTAAAGGTTCTACAGCCTCTCGAAGATAAGTACAGACGTCTCCGTACCGATCCGCAAGACTCTACTAAACCTGCTCATGACCCGTGAGACCTATGTAACCTAGGCTGTGATACCAACTTGTCACGACCCAAAAACCTGAACCTGTCATGATGGCGTCTATCGTGGTATTAGTCAATCCGATATTTTCAAAACACTTCGATATCTTATAAAAGGTAAATCAAAAAGCTTTTTCATAACAGAGGTTTTATAGAAATAGGAGTTAGACTCAAAATACAATGCGGAAAAGTAGCCCCAACCCTCAGGGTGGCACTAATTCATGAGCAACTACACTTTCATCTAAAAGACAGTGTTTACAATAGTCTGTGTCTAAATATAAATACAGAAAAGAAAGATAATAAAGAAGGAGCACAAGGTCTGTGAACGCCGGTAGCTACCTCGTAAATCTCTGGAAATCGACCTCGCACGAGCTGAATGACCTTAGTGTCCGGTCACACATGGATCTACACACAATGTGCAGGGAGTAACGTGAGTACTTCTAACTCAGTAAGTAACGGAAATAAATAAGGAACTGAGAAGCAGTGACGAGCTATACAAATACAGTTCATTTCAGTAAAGAATATGCATGCTACCAATCCGGAAATTTCAACTCGAATCAGTTTATTATAGTTCAAGATCAAGTAAACCGGATATAAAGTCTTTCTGAAATTTCACAACACTGTCAGAGAACAACTAAGTGCAAAAACAAATGAAGGCAAGTGCGGCCTCACAGGGCTACTGTCACTCAACTATCTCAAAAGCTCAATCACTCGGCTCTCAGCAGGTATATGCGCTCACTAGGGGGTGTATAGACTTTGGAGGGGCTCCTACAGCCCAAGCACTATATTACTGCAGCGTGTAGCCCGACCCAATACTATTGAAGCGTACAACCCGATCCATATACTGTTGCGGCATGCAGCCCAATCCAAATACTGCTGCACCGTGCAGCCTGATCTGATATATGTATATATATGGCCCAAAGGCTTGTTGCGGCGTGCCACCCGATCCAATGATGTTGCGGCGTGCAACCCGATCTAATATACCTCACATAGCTCTCAGCCCGACAATCATGCCCTATCTTAGTCACTAGCCTCTCCAGCCTCATAGAATATCACAATAAACAGCGCAAACAATGAATACAACAAGTATCAACAAGAAATGAGAGAGAGCTGAGATATAATACACAAGTAAAATGGTGACTGAGTACAAGACACCAATTAGTAGTCAATTCAACAAGTACACGACCACTACGGGTCCAAACAATGATATCATATAGCCTAAGCATGGTTTCTAACATGGAAGGCAGTCAATAACTCAAAAACAAGGTGAAACAGGTAATAACAATGGGCTATTCGACTTTACAGTCTCTCGGGATAGATCAAGTCTCAATCTCACACGGTGCACGCTCACATACTCGTCACCTAACATGCGCATCACCTCTAAATATTCACATCATACAAATTATTGGGGTTTCATACCCTCAGGACCATATTTAAGACTGTTACTTACCTTAACGGCGTAGAAATCCTACTCCGGAATGCACTGTGCTCTCGAATCAGCCTCTAAATGTCCCGGATCTAGCCACAAACAGTACAACACCATTAAAATAGGATAAAGGGACCAATCCCAAGAGAAAACTAATAAATTAGAACCAAAATTTGTAATCGGCTCAACCCGCTCTCGAAACTCGACAAAAATACAAAACCAAGCCCATTCACTCAAGAGTCTTAACCATACCATATTTTACAAAAATCCAGCCTCAATTTCCCCTCCAAAACCCCAAAGTTCACTATCCAATTCCCAAGCCCTAAATCTACAAATTCCAAACTCTAATCCCTAATTAAATGATGAACAAAGCAATAGATTCACAGAAATTAGACAAATACCGGTTAGAATCACTTACCCCAATGTCCTCCTTGAAAACATTCAATAAATCGCCACTCTCCCTAGCTCCCTAAGTCCAAAATTGAAAATGGAAGAAAAAACCTCGAGCTGGGTTTTCTGCCCAGCAAAAATCGCACTTGCGGTCCTAGTTCTGCACCTGCAGAACCGCATCTGTGAACAAGGCTCCGCTTCTGCAAAAATTCATTAAAATACTGGCTCTGCTCCTGCGATCACCTGACCGCATCTTCGGCCATCGCAGATGCGGGACCCAAGCCGCACCTGCGATCCAACTGCGCATTTGCGCCTCTCAAATCGCTTTTGCGGCCACAACAGATGTGGGATTTCCATTGCACCTGGGTCTGAGCACAGGACTTCCTTAGCCTCACCTGCGCCTCTTCCTTCGCTCCTGCGGCCTCGCACATGCGGTTCCCAATCCGTAGGTGCCGTAAATATCAGTAGCAGTAGCTTCAGCTGCATTTTTCCAACTCCAAACACTCCGATAGCTACCCAGAATCACCCCGAGGCCCTGGGGACCTCAACCAAACATACCAGCAGGTTATATAACCCCATACAAACTTAGTCGCTCCTTCTAATCACCAAAAACAACATCAAAACACCCAATTACACTCAGATTCAAGCCTAAGAACTTTTAAACTTTCAAATTTCGCAAACGACGCCGAAACCTACCAAACCACGTCGGAATGACCTCATCTTTTGCACACGAGTCAAAAATGACACCATGAACCTACTCCAACTTCCGGAATTCCATTTCGACTCCAATATCAAAATTTTCACTACCGACCAAAATAACCAAATTTTCAGCTTTCGTCAATTCAAGCCTAATTCTACTACGGGCCTCAAAATCACCTTTCGAACGCGCTCCTGAGTCCGAAATCACCTAATGAATCTAACACAACCATAAAAATTCAAATCTAAGGTTGTTTACACATAATTCAACATCCGATTGACGTTTCCAACTTAAGCTTCTAATAAAGAGACTAAGTGTCTCAATTTCTCTCCGAAACTACTTCGGACCCGAACCAACTAACCCGATAAGATATTATACAGTTTTAAAGCACAAAAAAGCAGAAATGAGGAAAACAAAACTATAACTCTCGAAACGACCGATTGGATTGTTATACATTGCCAGCAGTACAAAAAAACATTAGTAGTATTTTGGTTTCAAATGTTTGTTTATGTGTGCACAAAAAAACATGTCCTAGGTGTCCTAACCTACTCCTGTTGGAGAAATATTTCTCAATGGGATGGATATTAGATAAGTAAATTACAAAACAGCTGAATTATATATTACGTTGTCTTAAGAATTATGCAATGCACATGAATGACTTTGGGTGGGCTATTGTACTATTGTCTTTTCCCTAAATCTATTACTTTGTAAAATATGTAACCAATAACCATACACATGCAAGGGAAAAAAAATCATAAATCATACATAGGAAAGAAGAGTGTTTTCAACCGCTTCCTTTAGTAATACGCAGGAATGGGACCGAATATTTATTGCCCCTTACTCTTTTTTACCAGTCTCAAAGCAAAAGAAAGAAAGGAGGATGAAAATCATTTATGGTATACGGACATATAACATAATTACATATTTGGTCAGAAGGTATATTGTAAGTAGGTCTATACATATATAGATAATACAAAAAATATCTACGACTATCAAATTACCTAAAGACAACTACTACAAGTATAAGACTGTCAAAAGTAAAAGCAATGACATGAAAATAAGACTATTATCTGTTAAAACAAGTTAAAATAAGTCGAAACATAAATATTATTAAAATATAAGTTAACTTCGTATAACAAATGCTAGTTGGGAAGGTGGGTATAGAGTCTTGATTATCAATTCACGCATCCAGTAACTTTTGCACATACGTTGTACGCGTACATATATATTGTTTACCTCGAAAATATGAGTAACAATTAAATTTGATTTGTGGTTTTAAAGATATGTGATCTAGTTCAATACTAACTGATAAACGAGTGATATAGAGTATAAATGAGAAGAATTGATGAACCAAACTGGTGTTACTCGGGCAGTATAGACCTCAAGGGGGTAAAGGGTGATAAAACAAGAATAATAAAGTAAGAGCAGTAAAGCTAGAGAACAATTCTGAAGAACAATGAGCGAGAGAGTAAGATAGTATATTATTTGCCAATGATTAGGTGGTCTTTACAAATGATTGGGGTCCCCTTTATATAGGAAGTGAAACCCTAAATAAAGTACACTTCTATTTTTGATAAAGAATCTTACTGGTACAGTTGTATAACCAACTAGTACGGATTTGTACTAATTCGTACAAATCTATACCAGAATTCTCGCTATGATCTTTGGGGATGTGGCGAGAATCTTGTCCTTTCCGAAACAAACTCATAACGGCACTATTCGGCATCGGTCGTGTCTTGCTTCGATGCTCATCGAGCACCCAGGCCCTCAAGCCTCTTGTTCCTTCTTCGAGCTTGACCTCGACCTCTTCTAGGCTTCTTCCCTCGATGTAACTTCTTGAGCCTACAAAATTGGGGCATGGGATTTTGACCATATACAGATAGTCCTCGCGTTTCTTAGAATGAAATGATAAGAAACGATTTGGATTCTCGACCCTTCGATGCCCCAACCATGACGCCAGTCTCGTGATGTCAGCAATTGGTGTGACTAAAGGTCGTGAAAGGTCACGTCTGCACTGTTTTTGAAAGGCCATTAATGAAAAGCGGCTATTGGTCAGTCGTTTAGCTTCCTCAATATGCATAGGTGATTTCTATAAATACTTAAACCCATCTATTTGCAAACTTTACTTTCCACAGCACCCTAACTTTCCCATTGTCTATGCGTTTATCCTTCTCTTGTGCCCATTTCATCACCAACTTTATTTTCTTCTTCTGAATTTCTCAACAACAATGGCCAAAACCTCTAAGAGAGTTCTGCAGAAAGAAAAAGTCTCTTTGTCATCACGCCAATGTAAGAGAAAAATGGTGGTACCACCTCGTATTGAGGAGTGTACTCGCGAGCCTTGCGAAACATCTTCTGACTTTAAAATCGACAGGCCTGCTTCGGTCCCGGGTCGGTGTGAACCTATGTCTTGATATATCAGTTTGATAACTAGAGCTGAACTCGACCAGGTAAAGGCAGACTGTAGTTGGGGAAATAAAGACGTGGAGATCCCTTCCTCCGAAAAGGATATTACCACTCACAAAGCAAGGTACCTGAGTGTGTATACTTACCCGTTTACCCTAGGTCTGTACAACCTTCTCTGCCCCTCTTAGATCCAGTGATTCTTGATTTTTTCCACAATATCAAGTGACGCTTGGCCAAATTTATCCTTCCTTATGGAAAATCGTCCACTTGATAAGATACTTCTCGAGTAAGGTCGAGGGGATGCCTTTTACCCTCGACCATCTATTCAGGCTATACAACCCTCATCTCTATCGGGGTGGCCTGATAAAGTTGCAATGCCGATCCTCGAAGTCTTTCTTCTCCAGCATCGATAATGACAAGGACCGAGGGTAGTTGAGCCATTTTGACCGAATCAAGACCTCCGACCTAATTCCTGCTGAAAGGAGGCCATTCCCCGAGGAATGGAATATGAAACATAAGTACAGGCTTATCGAGGGTGATTTATCACTTTGATATCCATGCTCTCTCTTGAACTAATCCCCTTATAATGATGCAGTTGTCGCTTGGTTTCCTGATGCGGTTGCGGACCTCCCGGGCTGGATTCGGCAACTGGCCTCCATTTCCTCATACGCCGAGCGCAACTGGAATGATTTGGACAAAGGCCGATGGGAGGACAAAAACCACGATGCTTCAAAGGCCGTTGAACCGAAGGCTGCTGATACGGTTCAACCTCGAGCCGAGGATATCTCTTAGTGGAGCTCGAGCAAAGACCTCGAGCCGGCAAGCGACATGAGTGCGCTTCGTCCCTATCTAGTGTGAAGTTCCGGCGACAGTGATAGCGGTCTCTTGGGAAGATGATGATAACAACACGATAGGGGTCCAAGAATTACAAAAGAAAATCAAGAAACGTGCTGAATCTAAAAGAAAATAAAGGAACAAAAAAGACGGAAAATTAAAGATAGATTGAATTCAAGAAAGAGTTTCTTGAATTCAAGATGTCTATTGAAGTTGAAACCCGACCCTTTAGAATAACAAGAACAACAATAAGTCTAAACTTATCACCTTTCTTAAATAATTAGAAGTGATATAAGATTTTGAAAGAATTTAATATTACCACCTTAAGTTGAGTCTTGAAGGTTGAAGAATAAATCCAAGAGTAGCACACACAAGAGTGCAAGAAAAATCTAACAATTTTTATTGATAATAGTCTATATTAATCTCAGTATAAAAAAAAATAAGACACCCTTTATATGTAGAGGGGTTCACGAAATTTTACCTAAAAATTAAGAAATAAAGTCCTAAACTACTTTAGACAACAAGTCCAACTACCTTAGGAAAAGGAAAATACTAGGAAGTAAAAACCAAGTCATTCTTGGAAAGTAATTCCAAAAAATATTAGTAAAAGAAAAACGTAACCTCAACTAACTAGGAAAGCAATAAATATAGTCTCATAATATATGGAAATAAGTCCCAAATCAATCTTGGATAGAATCTTGAAAGAAATTTGCAAGCAACTTGACACCAACTTGCACTCAACATCTAGCACGACTATTGTACCCTTCTTTGACGTCAAGTAAGTCCTTTTTATGCTATAAAAATATGGCTTTATGTAGGACTTCATGGTTTGCAAGTTTAGACACATTTTAGGTACCAAATCGGTTCAAAAGTGGAATGACTAGGACCTTCTTCAAAATATGTCTCTTGGGTTCCAATCCTCCTCTTCTTGGACATATATTTGCTCTATAAAACAATTGAAATATCTAGCCAATTCATATCCTTTATCCATTATCTCTTCATCCTGATTAACAACTTCTTTATTTGCGCTTGATGTCTAATGACCTTGTTTGGTAAACCTTTAGCTTGACATCTTGTTAAAGGCCCTCTTTGAGATTCCAAAGCTTCATTCTTGTCCTTGAATAAATTTGATCTTCCTAGGATGCTATCAGATGCTGATGGAGGCAAAGGTCTGGTGGTTAACAGAGGAAGACAAGATCTGCTGGTTAATAATGGAAACCATCTGGGGAAGGGGTTTTATTCCGCGCTAAAGTACAACAGTCACGTGGGTTCATCGAAGGAAGGGGAGGATTTTAAAATTCGGGCATGTGTGCCAGAGTCATGTGAGGTCGGCACCAAAATTTTAATTGATGATTTGGCCCCCAAACAATTATCTAGTTTGGGACAAAATCTGGCAGACTCCTTAATTTCTTTTTGTGGCAAAGGCCCAAACCGATCAGCATATTTTGAGGATTTAAAAGACCCTCTACTAATTGAGATACATGCCAATGCAGCGGAATTCCCTTTGGAAAATATGGCGAAGAAAATAACGTTGGAAAAAGAGGTCGACACCTTCGGGGGGAACTAACGAGGAGGATTTTCCGACTCAAGATGACCGAGAAAAATACATGGCAATAATCATTGACAAGGAACAACCATCGACAGACACACAACAAAATGAAAACATGCACATTGGGGAGGGGAGTACAATTGGGGATTGGGCCATAGAAGAAGTTCTTCCTCTAAATTCATTAGCCAATGAAGAAGAGAAGGACCCAGATGTTGATGCACCAATTTGGGTGCATCAAAATATCATCAGGTTAAGCAAAGAGTTTGGGGTGGAATTTAAAGGGTGTGAGAAGGATGCTTTTCAGTTATTTATGAAAATTGATGGCAAGAGGATAACTTCAATGGAGTCAACATCATCGATAATGGAGGCAGTCACCCTAAAAGAAAGAAAGAAAAGAAGTAAGAAACTTAGATATTGGGAGCATGTTCAAAAGCAATGGTACTAGAAGCGGGGGGGGGGGGG
>ML383851.1:292533-307379 GCA_005239525.1 Nicotiana knightiana
GGTATATTGCCATTGATAGTAAATGATGATTAAAATTTGTATCCTAGAAGCTAAGGGGGTTAAATAGATTTATAAATAGGGAGTTGATAAAAAACATGGTGCATAGCTAGAAGGCAGAAGTATATTTCTTTCAAGAGACCAAGATAGAAGGGGAAATCAGAGATTTAGTTAGAGAATTATGGGCATATATGTGGGTGAAATTTGCTCAATTAGAAGCAAGTGGAACTAGAGGGGGCATACTCATCATGTGGGATAGTAGGGTATGGGTAGGGTAAATCAGTAGCTTGGGTATGTATTCTATCACATGTAAGTTTAGTGTCAAGTCACAAGAGTTCATTTGGCATTTGTCTAGTATATATGCCCCGAACGACAAAGTTGAAAGAGAAGAAGTATGGTGGGAGGTAGGTGCTGCTAGGGGTTTATTCACTGGACCTTGGGTAGTGTGTGGCGATTTCAACACTGTGAGATACCCATTAGAGAAGAAGAATTACAACAACTTTACTAGATCAATGGCAGATTTTTAAGAATTCATTGAGGATATGGGATTAGTATATGTTACACCCCATGTTTTCGTACGTGAGAGTACGTCGTAAGTCAATTGATGTAAGCTCAGAAATAAGATTATATTTTGGAAGCTCATAAATTAAGTTAATAATGTTACCTTGGAGGTTACAAATATTTAATATCATAAATAATGAGTACCTAGAGGATTGGAAAGCTTAGAAGCTAAACCAATCGAAGAAAATAAGTTTCGTCGAAAGTAGACGAGTTTGGAATGTTATAACATGTACTTTAGGGTGAGAATATGGTTCATTACATGAAAATGAGATTATTCTCTGAGTTATGTTTTTCATATGATAGTTGTGTGCTACGCTTTGAATTCAAGTAAGTTGTGGAACAAAAGTTGGCAAAGGTCTTCACAAGTTACATTCATAAATTTGTTGAAACTTAGGTCAAATGTATCTGAGATTTTCTCCCAATATACTTAGAATTAGGGTATGATATACCTACAAAATTGAATATCTGTGAGTATAGTTTCCAACACTTTAAACCTTTCATCGATATGACATAGGAGTAGAGAGATATTTGCAGTTTTGCGAGACTGCGCAGACATCATAAGTGACAAGTGAGTGGTTCACTAAAGCTTTTTGAGAAATACATTTCGTGTGTTATATGAGGTTTTATTGGGAAATATTATATACCAAATATAAGTTCATGAAATTTTGTTTCCAACGCTTTTAACCGTTCATTCATACGACATCCGTATAAAAAGATATAAGCATCGGAAGATGGGTCAATTCTAGGGTGCCAAGCTAGCACCTCTTTGACTTTTCCAAAGTTGATATATATAAGTCTTAGGTCGGATTTCTCTTCATTTTTCAGCATACCAAGACCATATAACACCCATAAACATATCATTAAACTCTTTTCTAGGGTTTCAAAGAATATTATCCCAGGCATGAAATCGAGAAGCAATAACATCAAAATGATCCCTACGACATAAGTGTCATTATACCGCCTCTCTTTTTTCTTTGTAGTTAGAGATTTAGAAGGTACTTAATAGTTAAGAAACGTGTAATATTTGTATTTAAGTGTTTAAATATCAAGTAAGGTTGATAAATGTGTTTCCTAATAGTTAGAACTCACGGGACGGTGATCAGAAGCCGTGAGTTCGAGTTATTTGACTTGTAGTGGACTGTTTTGTGGACTCTTTTGTGTTACCGTTGGGCTGCGTATTTCACTACTGTTTTGTGGATTTTTGGAGGAGGAAGGATGTGGATAAAAACCATATAGATTTAGGGTGGCAGGCGGGTCGTTCGTCGTAACATTTTCGGGTCGTTTGACACTACTACGGTGGTCATTTTATGTATGAAGAGATTGCGGTGTGTTTGGCTATTTTGTAGTATTTTATGGTATATATAAAGATGGAAAATAATATATATATGTTGTTGTTATTGTTTTCTTCTTGTGTTGTTGGTGTTATCTTTAATTTTGAGGAAGTAAGGATAATAGGGGAGATGCTGCCCGTTTTTATACAAAATAAGCTTGCCGTTCATTGTGCGATAGTTGTACCTTTCGTAACTTAATGATAGTATTACTATTGTTGTTTTAGATTAAGGTGCGAAGAGGCGAGTTCAAATTGGTGAGTGGAAATATTATGATAAGGTATGTTAAGGCACTTCCTTCATTCTTTTGGCATGATCTAAAGTGAAACGAAGTAAACGATACGTTATTTCATAATGAATCTACTCCTAGATACTAAGGTTGTCCATGTTGTTCTTTTGTTACAAAGCTATTCTAAGAAAGTATGTATGATCCTTGAGTCCTATTGATGTTCATATTGATGGTATGATGTCCATAATGTTAATCGAAGGTGCAACTACCTTACGTCACTCCGAAATATTTAGAGTGTGATTCAATGAATCCAACATGAATTATATATAGTATCTATTTTACTCTACCGAGCCGCGCTATAGTTGTCCGAGTACGACACCTAATGTTCAACCACAGATCAGTTGGGTTTACTGAGCTCCACGTCGCCAGGTACAATTCTACCGAGCCTTATGATGGTCGGGTATGTTTTTACCGAGTCCTGTTCGAGGACGGGTATCATATGATGATGATGATGCCCACAGAGGCAGATGTTTTTAAAAGATTATGTATATATATGTATCACAAATTTCATGTCACTAGAGGTACTCAGATGCTACAGGTTGTATCTCCTACATCTCTCTTTATATTACTGTTATTAGTTATGTTTTTCTGCCTTACATACTCAATAGTTTATTCGTACTGACGTCCCTTTTTCTTGGGAACGTTGCGTTTCATGCCTCCAGGTCCCGATAGATAGGTTGACAGTCCTTCTAGTAGGCTATCAGCTCAGTGGAAGGTGTTGCTGCACTCCACTTGCTCTAGAGTTGCCTATTTGGTCAGTATGATTGGGACATGCATTGACTGGCATGGCAGGGCCCTGTACCGACCTTTTTGATGTTTATGTACTCTTAGAGGCTTGTAGACAAATGTCAGATATATGGATACTTGTATGGCCTTGTCAGCCTATGTTTTGAGCTTACGAGTGCTCATGTCAGCCTTATAGGCGCGTATGTCACATGTATAAGTTTCGATATCATGTTAGGTCGTCCTATGTCTAGCATTTCCTTATGTTTTATTTCGATTATGTCATGATGACCATTTTGGCACATTTACCCAAGTGCCCGTCGCGGCCCATAGGTTGGGTCATGACAAAAGTGGTATCAGAGCAGTTCTATCCTAGGGAGTCTATAAGTTGTGTCTAGTAGAGTCTTGTTTAAGGGTGTGTTGTGCACCACACTTATAAGCAGGAGGATACAAGGCATTTAGGACTTTCACTCTTTCTTTTTACTCTAGATCGTGTGGTAGAGCTCAGTCGTAAGAACTCAATTTCCTAGATTCTATCTTATTCATAATACGATGATGCCTACAGCTTGAAAGACGATTGGTCAGAGATTACGATGTGGCTTTGGAAGAGTTGAGTAAGAGGAACTCAATTTTGCATCATGCTTATGATGATTAAATGTGAGGTCTTCGGCAGATCATATGTGTACTAAGATGTGTAAGTTTCTTGATATGGATCTCTAAGGAAAGAATATCTATCCACCCATATGGTAAAAAGAAATAAGAGAATCGGAAGGTAGATACAAGTTTCAGCAAGTAAAAGAAGCAAGATGAAGAAGGGTACGAGGTACCTAGCTAATAAAGATTATCAGTATTTACAATTGAGGCAGATAAATATAAGTATTCTGAGTTACCTTCAACAATAATAGAGATATATACAATTTTCCACACCCATCTCAGTTATGTATATAAGAGCTAACATATATACTTTAAGAGCAGGATAGGATATCAGGATCCCACTGGGGTTAGAGTAACCAAAAATTACAGGTGGATTGTTATCATTATCTAACAGTTTTGAAGGGTAGTGCAGAACATGGTAATAGTTCTCACTGGGAGATAGCCAGATGGTGCACTCTAGAATAATACAGCCGGATATGAATACTAGAATGTTCAGAAACTTCAGAAGATAGGCAGTGGAATCATAGAAGGGTTAAATATGCCCCTAGTAAAAAAGAGAGAGAGAGAGAGAGAATGTTAGGCGTCCCAAAGAACAAGTAAGATATAGCAGGGGGAGCTAAAAGTTAAGGAACTTTTTTTTGAAGTCTTCATAATAAGGTGACAAACAGAAATATTAGCAGGATAATATGAAGAGGGTTAACAAAACATTATGAGTAAGATGTAATCAATTAGTGATAACGGTAAATCAAAATATGACAGGATGACAGAGTCTATAGTCAACTGAAGGAAAAGACAAGAGGAGACATTCCTTGAGACAATAAAAGTATAAGCCCTAAATTCATATCCTCATTTCAAGAAATCAATCGATTATTCCATCGTGATTACCAGAAGAAAAAGTTATACCCCCGAGTAAAATAAATTAGTTTGGGATAGAAAAAAAAATAGAACATGAATTAGGGATCGAAGGAATTGGTAATAGTCGGCATCGTTTCAGAGATCGTGTTTCGACGATATTAGAATGAAAAATAGAAAAATAACCTTTAAATGTTATTCAAGAAGATGCTTCCCGAAAGAAAGCACTTTGAGATGCCTGGTTGTTCCAATTTCCCTAGTTGACAATATGACTTTTATGCCTGGCGGCAGCTCGGATCTTATGTTCTTTAGATGCCCAGCTTATCTGCCAGTTGTCTGGCTTTAAAAGGAAGAGGTTAGTTCACAACTCTGAAAGTCGAAGACGAAGCGAGGAAGGCAGCTACAGAGTAGGGGTGCGGACGTGACAGTTACAAGAATGGCAGGGAGTTAACAGTACCCGACGAATAAAAAATTCAATTATCCTTGGTGTAGAAGGGTTACCACAGGACGAGTAATATGTAAGTGAAGATGTGGAAAAAAAATGCCAAAGATGAAGAAGGGACTACCGAATGGTAAAGGAAGAATGCAGTAAAAATGTGAAAGGAATGAGATTGCATTTATTCAGATCCTACAAATATAATATGACTCCAGAACATTATGCAAGCATGACGCCGGGGAGAATCAATAAGGGTTTTGCACTTAATGATATTGTTAAATAAGTGGGAATGAACACTTGATACATAAGGATCCCGTACGAGAGGTAAGTTAAGACAAAGGGCATAACCTAAGAGGCATTACATAAAATACAGATATGAGAGTGGACCAACGGGTAGTCTGTAGTTGATTCAGGAAGAGCCTAGTTATGGCTAGATAGGAGGATACATACAAATCAGTAGATCATGCAAGATAAACATAGTGAAACGTAGCATAGGAAATTCAGTCTCTCAGATACGGCATCGTAATCCTCGAGAAATATTCAGATAGGAGTTGGGGTAGTAGAAGGTACCAAATAAGTGTTACAAAAATAAAAGGGAGTGCCACTAGTAAGACAACTAAAATTTCAATTCAGAAGCAACCCTACGAGCACACGGGCGTGAAGGTAAGTAACTACGGATAATGATAGGCGAGTAATAACATCAGAAATACCGTGGGGTATACCATGTAATAAGCAGCTTTACAAGAGTTAGATGGTCTTCCTTAAGCACTGCAATGAAAGACTGGCTGAGGAAATAAGGAAGATGGCTTCAACATAAGCATAGTCACCTAAAGAAGAAATGGTCTTATGACAACTTTCTCACTACAATATTGTATACACTCCATACGTAAGTGGCACCTATCGTGGATAATGAACGAGAAGTAAAAAAATCAAGAGTTGATGATTGAGATCATATGAGATACAGGGAACTCCAGTATTCGTGGACATTAAGATATGCCAAGTATCCATACAGCAAGTGGCAGAACGGCCAGGAAAAGTAATTGCTTACATTTAAAGGCAACTAGGAAGGCATGAAAGGAAATCTGTGGTGCTAGCATGTTAAAAAGAAGGGTGCGAGTAGTATAAATAGATATGCGTAGGTCGCGAGCTAAAGTATGATACAGCAACAAGGTTGTAGCTAGACAGCAGTAAGGATAAGAAAAGGTGAGTAAGAAGGTGACGAGAATAGGTAAGTCCTCGGGATTTAACCCATCACAACAAAAGAGCTGATGGTTTCCATAAAATTATAAAAACCTCAGTATAGCATGAATACACTCAAAGGATTTTAAAACTAGGAGCATTTAGAAGAGATAAAATGCTACCCTGATAGTAAAGTAAGGGTGTAACTGTGATAAATGATAAGAGGATGACGTTTAGGCCTTTGATTGAGTAATGATTTTGAGAACAAAGATTTCATGAACTTCACAGGATTAGAATACCCCCATAGGATGAATTACATTGGGATGCTATGAAATACAACTATTGGAGTATAGTATCATCCCTAAGCGGATTAGGAAAATCACTTCAGATGTTCCTCGATGAGACGTAAGCCCTGGTGACAATGTATTACATGAGAGCATTCAAGTTATCAGTAGTAGATTATGGATCAACATTAAGGTGAATCAACATTTGATGGATAAAAGTTCCAAAGTATGAGATGAGATTAGGTTGTCATTCTTAAGATGAACGGTAATAAGGAAGCATTAAATGGCTTATATTTATACATATAGGATAAGCAGTGAGAGAGTAAACTGGAGTTGGGTGGCAAGACTCCATAATAATAAACCGAAGTAAGAGTTATGGTACAGCATGATCTACCTAGTTATGGTAAATCCGTAAACATAGATAACTGAGGTCATGAAAAAAGATATAAAAATAGTCATAAGTTCAACAAACTACCAAGCAAAGAACTTTAGTACACCTATAGATGCCAGAGGGACAGCTTGTCATAGTACTATATATGTTCACAAAGTGAAGCCTAGAGATTGGTTAAAAGCTAATGGAAAAAGGAAATAAGAGTCGCATTATCTTACATTCAAGGTTAGAATCGTACAGGCTGCATGAAAGAAGGTAGAAACAATTACGAGATTGGAAGAATTTCGACCACAAGTCGTGGTGTAAGAAAGAGTCCTAAAGGAAGGAATTCCCTAGCCTTTGGATTTATTCACCGAACAAATCCCTATATGGAAAAGATAATATTAAATTATTCATAAGAGCTATTGCTTAAGAGACAGATAAGTGCATTAGTCAATATTCGAGGATGAATGTTCCAAAGGGGGGAATGATGTTACACCCCATATTTTCGTACGTGAAAGTACGTCGTAAGTCAATTAATGTAAGATTAGAAATAAGATTATATTTGGAAGAACATTAAGTAAGTACATGTTACCTTGGAGGTTAAAAATATTTAAGATCATGAATAATGAGTACCAAGAGGGTTGGGAATCTTAGAAGCTAAACCAATTGAAGAAAATAAGTTTCGTCGAAAGTAGACGAGTTTGGAATGTTATAACATGTAATTTAGGGTGAGTATATGGTTCATTACATGATAAGAAGTTTATGCTATGAGTTATTTTTGTCATATTATAGTTGTGTGCTACGCTTTGAAGTCAAGCAAGTTGTGGAACAAAAGTTGGCAAAGGTCTTCACAAGTTACATTCATAAATTTGTTGAAACTTAGGTCAAATGTATCTGATATTTTCTACCAATGTACTTGGAATTATGGTATTAAAAACCTACCAAATTGAATATCTATGAGTCTAATTTCCAACACATTAAACCGTTCATCGATACGACATAGGAGTAGAGAGATATTTGCCGTTTTGCGAGACTGCGCAGACATCATAAGTGACAAGCAGGTGGTTCACTAAAGCTTTTTGAGCAATACATTTCGTATGTTATATGAGGTTTTATCGGGACATATTATATACCAAATTGAAGGTCATGGAATTTAGTTTCCAAATTTATTAACCGTTCGTTCATACGACATCCATATAAAAAGATATTAGACGTCGGAAGATGGGCCAATGCTAGGGTGCCAAGTTAGCACCTCTTTGAGTTTTCCAAAGTTGATCTATATAAGTCTTAGTTCGGCTTTCTCTTCATTTTTCAGCATACCACGAATCGAGAACACCCATAAACATGTTCTTAAACTCTCTTGTAGGGTTTTAAAGAAGATTATCATCCCGGGCATGAAATCAAGAAGCGATAACATCAAAACATTCCCTACGACGTAAGCGTCATTATACCACTTCTCTTTTTTCTTTGTAGTTAGAGTTTTGGAAGGTAATTCATAGTTAATAAACGTGTAATACCTGTATTTAAGTATTTAAATATCAAGTAAGGTTGATAAATGTATTTCCTAATAGTTAGAACTCATGGGACGATGATCGGAAGTCATGAGTTCGAGTTATTTGACTTGTAGCGGACTGTTTTGTGGATTCTTTTGTGTTACTGTTTGGCTGCATATTTCACTACTTTTTTGTGGATTTTTTGAGGATGAAGGGTTTGTAGAAAAACCATATAGATGTAGGGTGGTGGGCTGATCGTTAGTCGTAATATTTCCGGGTCGTTTGACACTACTACGGTGGTCGTTTTGTGTATGAAGAGATTGCGGTGGTTGGGATCATTTGTAGTATTTTGTGGTGTATATAAGGCTGGAAAATAATTTCTATATTTTGTTGTTGTTGTTTTGCTCTTGTGTTGTTGGTGTTATCTTGAATTTGGAGGAAGTAATGATAATAGGGGAGATTCTGCCCGTTTTTATACAAAATAAGTTTGTCGTTCGTTGTGCGATAGTTGTACCTTTCGTAACTTAATGATAGTTTTATTATCATTGTTGTAGATTAAGGTGCGAAGAGGCGAGTTCAACTTGGTGAGTGGAAAGATCATGATAAGGTGTGTTAAGACACTTCCTTCATTCTTTTGGCATTCTAAAGTGAAACGAACGTAAACGATACGTGATTTCATAATGAAAGTAAAAGTAAAAGCTTTGGCTTAGGCGGTGTAATGGTCTATAACACAGATAAAATGAAGTCAAATCTTCAAACAAAATACAGTCTTCAGCTTAGACGATGTAATGGTATTCGCTTCAGACAAAGTAAAATCTTTGGTTCAAACACTGTAATGGTTTCGCCTCAGATAAAGTAAAATCAAATCTTCAGAAAAATTATCTTTGGCTTAGATGGTGTAATTGTCTATGCCACAGATAAGTGAAGCCAAATCTTAAAACAAAATAGAGTCTTCAGCTAAGATGGTGTAATGGTCTTCGCCTTGGCTTACACGGTGTAGTCGCCTTCGCTCAAAAAAATTTAAATTCTTCAATTGTGATCTCAAGATGGGGACGTTAAACACATGCCTTCATATCCCATATCAAATCCTTGCGGTATGATGAAATCTTCTATATTATCTATGGAATTCACAATATATACTGCTCCCAATTCATGTGACCGAAGAGTGTGTGTATATATATATATATATTAAGAACAATTAAGGACAGAGAAAATCACCTGAGGAAGAAATGCTTGATTTGCTCGGAACTTCTCTTGCTTACTGTATTCTAAAGAAAGGGGATAAAAGAGAAGTCAGTAAAGTAAATACAGATTACTGAAGGTCTTCTTGGATAAGAATGCACAAGTCAAACACAATTCTAATAGAACCCTAAGTAATAAAGATAGCATGATCTTAATAAAAGACGTGCATTGCCATGGGAGTTAAGAAAATCATCCAAACCCTACCTGGCTCGGTTTTAGCGGTGACGAAAATCTTCAGTTAATGCAAATTCCTACCAGAAGGCCTACATCTCATAAGAAATATTTCTTGGGTCATAATTAACATTATGACTTTGTGATGTGGAATCATTTTGGTCCATGAAAAATTCATTTATTTGAACCAAAAATGGTTATACGACTAACCATCTTTAACACATATTTTGATTCCAAAATAGGGAAAATAAAAGGACACGATGTATATTTTCTTCATTAATACTTCAAGTACTTTCTTTTAGGTCCAAAAATATTTAACCTCTAGACATGTCTTGAAGTAGGGGTCATTTATAAGAATTTAAATTTTATAGGATTAAAATTCATAAAATAATAGACCATATTAAATTCAAGATATTAGTCCAATCAAATATTGTGGGTAGTAAATTGGGCTAATTATTTAAATCCAAATATATGTGTTGGGCTAGTCCATTTAATCAGACTACAAATTAAATGATAAGCCCACTTTATTGGCCCAAGGTCCAAATGGCTATTAGCCTATCTTGAAGCCTGCCACATGTCAAGTGACGTGGCAATCCAAGACAAATAAATGAGCCAATGAAATCATGCCATGTGTCAAGTGATGTGGCAATCCAAGCCAAATAAATGAGCCAATTAAATCATGCCAAGTGTCTGGATGGTATTGGTCAGTTCAAACGGACCAATCAAATCGCAGAGCCACACCACTCCTTACAACTATAAATAAAGGTCTTTATAAAGCTAGAAGACACCAGAAGTGATAACAAGAAGCAAGCAGAGAACTCGTAGATCAAACACCGAAAATTTCTCTACAAGCTACAAGTTCAAGCACTCAAGCTACTAGTTCAAGTTCAAGTCAAAGATCAAGAACGAAGGCAAGTCAAATACCACGGCATTCGAGATCAAATTACTTGTTCGTAATCAAATCCAAATTCAAGTTCAAGAAGGTGATTCAAGATCAAGCTTTACAAACCCTTGAATCAAGTCAAGTTCATCAAGATACTTTACATTCTTGAAGAATCAGAGGAATACTATAGAGATTGTAACACTTATTACTTATTGAAATCAAATACTACATTTGTTACGTAATTTTTCAGTTTTGATTATTTATTTTTCTCGACGTGAAAATTTGTTGTTACAAACCCGTATGCAAAATAGTGAAGTGAATTTTCTTACCGATAACAACTTTCATAATCATGTAACTAATGACAATAAAACTTTCATAATTCTATAAAAAGATAAACAAAGTTGGTCCGGAGATGGAAGTTAAAGGGAAGTTTTTCTGTAAATTAAAATAAAAGCAGTGCCTACACATTTATGGTGTACAACATTAAGAAAAGAATTGATTTCTTACTTAATGCATGAAGCATTTCGAGCCCCACAATTAACATGCACAAATAAGTATCTTCTCAACAATATATAATAGTAGTAACTCAAATAGGTTGTGTGTCACGTCCAGAACGACAGATGAATAAATCTAAGTCACAATTACTCAATTAAAGAGACGAGCTGAGAAACCATGTGTGTAAAACGATAGTGGGGTTTCGAATAAGTTTTACTACGTACTTTAACGGTACTACCTGAAATATTATTAAAACTCCAAATTAGTTTTTTTTTTCCTTCTGATACCTGCATTGGGAGCACGACTAATTAAACTAGTAAAAATAGTATGGACTAGCTAATTTTTTGACTGGTCATTCAAAAATATCCCGTGTTTGTCAAGTCATTGAAATATAGCTACTATTTTACTGTAACAGAGACCGGTCCAGCATAATATACTGGAGTTCGGTGCACCTGTGTATGAACTTCTAGCATACTATGCTGGAACTCCAACACACGAAAAGTTCCAGCATAATATACTGGATATACGAGCACCTGTGTATGAACTTCCAGCATAACCGGTATACTTTGCTGGAACTCCAGTATAATATACTGGAATTCCAGTATACTTTGTTGAAACTCCAGTATTATACTGGAATTCCAGTATGTTATGCTGGAGTATTTTCCGAATTTTGAACAGTATTTTCGTTCAAATTTATCTTCACATGAAAAGTGGCTAAATTTTGATTACTTTTGAAACTGTGGCTATTTTTGAATGACCACTTGTAAATCTGGCTATTTTTGAATTTCTCCCATTAAACTACTGATACAATTCCAGATAAGTTTGTTGACCCTACACGTAAGGCAATTCATTTATAGTTGTATGGGTCAAAATCAAATTAGAGAAATTCGACATGCGGAGACAATTGTAATGAGCAACCTGCGAATCGAATTGAGCTGTCTGGCCGAGGTCGAGCAGTGATCAATAAGACCGAGTCATGCAGTTATCATCAACAAAGTCGAGGTCGAGCGGTGATCAAAAACAAAGCCGAGGTCGAGCAGTGATCATCAACAAGGCCGAGTTCGAGTAGTGATCAACAACAAGGCCAAGGTCGAGCAGTGATCAACAACAAGACCAAGGTCGAGCATTACAGATAGAAGTAACGGCTAGTTTTGCTTTGGAATCTTCAAAAGGAATATTCTACTGAATATTCTCTCTATTTGTATTGTTTAGGGCTCCTTGGGGTATCCCATATAAAGAGTATGAAAGAAGAACGAAAGGGAGGATTTCTGAAAAGCAGACTCTCTCTCCCTCTAGAAAAAATACAAATACATCTCTTTAAAGAGATTAGATTAACTGTTAACCCACACTCTCCATCAGATCCGAAAAGGATCCTAAGATTCTTGTATTTATCTATCATTCATCTTTATCAAATGAAAGAGGATTCGCCTCACTCAAGGTTGGGTGAATCTTCCCTTTTATTACATTTTATTGTCATTTAATGCATAATCTTTTTTCATATTATTAGATCCGACCATAATTACTCCTAGCATTTATACTCAACTATATTTTCTATTTATATTATCCATCTCAGATCTAAAATTAATTATCCTTAACTAGAATTTACCCTCTATCTTCTTATTTAATCAGCTTAAAAGCTGACAATGATTTTGAGCCCGTGTTACTATTTCTCAGGTACTACCCCATTTTTGTTATCCATAGCTAATGCTCTGAAAGTCAATGTTGTTTTCTTTTTGTGTCGGTAGTGTTTGTCCAGCAAATTAGTAATGAAGAAAACATTTTTCTTCAATTTTGCAAATTTGGTAATGAAGAAAACATTATTTAGATCGGTTTCGCTTTTTGCCGGTGTTCTTCTTTTGCCGGTCAAGGTTTTTGATTTTTTTTTTCTTCTAGCATTTCGTTCTTCATTTTGACTGTGAGCATGTAATTTTTAACCTACTATATGTTCTCAAAAAATTCAATAAATTAATTAATGATTATAAACCTTGTTGAATTTTAATATCTGTGTGTGAATTATCTACATTACATGAGTCACGACTTGTCTTTTAAAATTTCATAAATGACTTAAAGTCGCATGATTCGGTGCACGACTTCAATCATTTTTATTACGGAAAATTATTCTCTAAATAATCACATTTTTTAACTAGAAATTTCAACCTTTGATTTACTCAGTAATTAAGATTTAAACTAGAGTTACTCAATATATTACTTGTGATCGATTGAAATAAATAACAACAAAATGTTGATTATTTGACACAATGTAGATTTAATGATTAATTCATTCATTTTTTCCTAACAAAATTGTGAAATTTGTTCCTTAAGTGATATGAGTATCAAATCAAATGTTATTACTCTTAATTAATTTATAATTAGACAAAAACTAAGTTAGAATTAATCACTACATTTTTTTTAATAAACGTTAGAATTAAAATAGGTTTAAAACCGGACCTGGGCTGAATTACCCAGGCCCAAAACCCCTTCTCCTTAACACTGAATCCGGACCAGCCCAAATCCCCTACCCGGCCTGCCCCAACTTAACCAAAACGACGCCGTTTAAGCCAAGTTCAACCCCAGCCATTGATCTATCCTTGATCCAACGGCTGGGAACTAACCACCCGTTTAGTATTTAATTGCCCGAACCCCACCCCATACCCTCATTCATCTGAAACCCAACCCCTGACCTAAACCCTAGCCGCCCCCATTTCCATCTCTCTCTCATCTCTCTAAACCTAAACCCTAGCCGCCCCAAAATCCTACCGCCGTCCGGCCACCGGACCTCCTCCAATCACCCCCAAATTTTCACCCTACGATCCTCTCCTCCCCCTTAACCCCATCCCACCATCAGCTTCCCTAAAAACCCACTCAAATTCCTTCGATTTCAGACCTAAGAAAGGCAGAAGACATAGTTTCCTATTACCAGGACGATTCGGAACGATTAATGGTTCAAAACCACATGAGTCAACAGCTCTTAGTGAGGGCTCTTGATTCATGTGGGTTTGGATCATTTCCAAACCCTGCCGGGCTTGTTAGTACCCCACTGGTACCCCTTCCCCCTTTGTATTTTCTTTTTCTTTCTTTTCTTCTGATATTGATTCTTTTAGAAAGAAAATGAAACCGCATGCTCACTCCTTAAAACATGTTTGTAGCATTTTTGTTTGTTCTTGACTTAGTTTAGATCTGCAAATGCATTCATGCTATGTTTAGCCTATTAGCTTGAAATCTTTGATTCGAGTTTAGTGTTGTTGAATATCCTCTTTTCTTGGCCTATTTAATTCCAAATATGCATGATTCTCTTTAGGTTTTATCACCATTTTTCTGTGCATGTATGACTGTGTCAGCCTATGCTATTCCTTGTTTGTCTCCTTTTCTTTGACTCATCTAGATCTTGATCCTTGTTATCATGCACATGCTGATTAGTTTAACATTTTGGAATGAAAACTGTTTGTTAGGGTTAGCTGTCTTATTGATCAGTTCTTTAGCCATTGACAATAGTTTAGTTATTAATCATCGATCAATTATGTTTCCCTTTTGATTACGTTGGAATTATTTGACTTCTCTTTCCTTAATCCATCTCTGATTGTCAAACTGATTCGTTAGCCTATGTCTCCCAGTGTTGGTCATTTCTGGAGACCATTTGATTAAGTAAAAGATAAATTGGGGGACTGATTTGGTTAAGTTAATAAAAGAACTAGTCACATTTAGATTGAATTAAACAGTGAACCTAAGATTAAAAGACTAAGTTGACTGAATTAACAAGTCAGTAAAACTAGAATTAGTACCTAACAATAAAATCAACTTAAGCTTAGGTAACTAGTGAGTATGTTTGGAAACCAAGTCTGAGAACCTAATTATTAACCTAACTAATTTTCTTTAATCAAACTAAGAT
>ML383853.1:0-36165 GCA_005239525.1 Nicotiana knightiana
GCATCAATATCTTGGAAACCTATGCCAATGAACTTCTTATTGGTAGTCAAAGTGATGGGCTCTGTGACGCCTTGTAGAGATACCCCGAGCCCTTTTCCGAGCTTGTACCCATGTTTGATCATTTCACTGGCAACCGTGATTGATGAATTTGATAAGCAGGGTTGAGGAAGCAGGGCCCCTTCTTCGCATTGGTCAACGACCACGATTTGCACGGCTTGATAGACAATGTTCTCACTTCCTTCTCTAGCTTTAAGACACGAGACTGACATGTCCCTATAAATGGACTGTTCATCCTCCCCGTGGACGACAATTTCTTGGTTTTCATGTTCAAACTTGACCATTACGTGGAGAGTACAGGGCACAGCTCCTACGGCATGGATCTATGGTCATACTAGGAGAAAATTATATGAAGTATACATGTCCAGAACCTAGAAAGTCACTTCAAAATCCACGGGGCCAATGGTTAGAATAATATTTGTTTCCCATATCGTATCTCGTGCACGCACACAAGCATTGTTTGGTCTAATTCTTTCTGTTCCAATTTCCGTCCTCTGTAGCGTTGTGAGAGGGAAAATGTTAGCCCCGGACCCACCGTCTAGCATGACCCTCTTCACATAATAACCTTCACATTTGACAGTCAAGTGAAAGGCTTTGTTTTGGGAGGCTCCCTTTGGAGGCAAGTCATCGTGGCTGAAGGAAATCATGTTGACTATGAAAAATCATTCAGCCATTCTTTCCAATTGTTTGGTTTATGTTTCAATCAGGACATATGCCTTATTCAATGTTTTCAGGAGTACCTTTTGATGTTCATTTGAGCTCATCCGCAAGGATAAAAGTGATACATGGGAAGGAGTCTTCCTGATTTGATCAATTATGGCATATTCCGAAGTCTTCATTCTTCGGAAGAACTCTTCTGCTTCTTCAGCGATCACATGCTTCTTGAGTGGAAACCTTTTCTCCTTATTTAGTTTTGACTTCTTTAGCTCTACCGATTGTGGTACTTCCCATATTGGTTCATTTTATTTACTTCTCCCATGACTTATTTTCCTTTGTACGTGACCACTGTCTTGTTGTAATTCCAAGGAACTGCATTGGGGTCTGTTATAAGGCTCTGTGGTGTGCGGATGATAACCATGGGCTCAGTCAGCCTTGGTGAAATTATCGGCCCCCGCACCACATAAGTCCCTTTGGGCACGTACAACTTTGGCAACTCCAACATGACTTTCCTTTTCTCAAATCTCTTGGGAGTGTTTAATACGAGTTGTTCCTTCCTTACGGCCCTAGGTACATAGAGAATGGCGTCCTTAACAGGTGCCACCCAGTTTTTGTTTCCACGGCCTTTTCTGCAATTTGAGGAGTTGAAATGATTTTCTCCTCATTTCTAGCTTGTTTTACCACTACTTTGCATCACTTTTCTGAGTCGGTGATGGGAATGATGGCTTTCAAAGCTGGATTGAATTTCTTATCCTCACAAATCATTCCAATGATCGGCCTGTTGTTATGAGCCGGTAATGGATTGTTAGTCACATTGGGAACTTGCTCGTCCCTCAGCACCACTCATTTTTGTTTTATCAAATTCTCAACGGCCCTCTTGAGAGTCCAACAATCCTCCGTATCATGACCCTCTACCCCTGAATGATAGGCACATCTGGCACCGAGCTGGTATGATGGAGATTCTGAATTTTGCCGGTTTGGAGGCACAGGTTGCAATAGACCCATTTGAATTAACTTCGGAAACAGGCTAGAGTAAGACTCACCAATAGGGGTGAAGTCACTTTTCCTGGGAGGCTCACAGGGGCATGTATTATGTTGGTAATTGTTCTGTGGTGGACGGGGGTTGTATGGAGCATGGCGAGGATCGTTATTTTATGAGGTGGAGCTCTGTTTTGGTTGTAGTGCTGTTGTGGTAGTGTATAGGATTGGGCATTCATCACCGCATAGGGAGGCGGTGCCACGAAATATGCTGCATCTTGAGGGGGGTAGTATTGTTGTGGGGTTTGGAATGAGGGTAAGAATAATTACGGGATCAACGAGTGCTTCTCAAACTTTAAGCCATCATGGCTCCTTCTTCCCTCTTCTTTCGATTAGATAAACCTCCCGAGTCGTTCTGAATGGCTTGTGAAGTGGCTCTTAAAGAAGATTGACTTATGATCCGACCAGTTTTGAAGCCATTTTCTACCATTTCTCCATTATTTATGGCCTCCTCGAACGATTTTCCCATGGCAGGCATCATATTCTGGAAGTAATTGGCCTCTTGGGCCTACAAGAAAACATTGACCATTTTTGTCTCATCCATTAGTTGTTTCACTCTGGCTTCTTGCTCACGCCACTTGATACCATATTCACAGAAACATTACGTGGTTTTCTTCTTGAAATTGGTCAAGGAATTTCTATCTGGGGCTATATCGACATTGTATTGAAATTGCCTGATGAAATCTCGAGCCAAGTAATCCCATACATGCCAATGGGAGATGTCCTGGTCCATGTACCATTCTGACGCAATTCCTGTCAAGATCTCTCCAAAATAGGCCATCAAAAGTTCTTCTTTTCCACCCGCCCCTCTCCATTGATTGCAATATCTTTTCAAATGCTCGATCAGGTCTCCATGCCCGTCGTATTTTTCAAATTTTGGCGTTTTAAATCCAACGGGCAAATGAACGTAAGGAAGCATGCACAGATCGTCATACGAAACACTCTTTTGGCCACACAGGCCTTGCATGTTCTTACGACTTTGTTCGATGATTTTCATTTTCCAATCTATCTCTTCTTGCTCGGGGTTCCTCACAGTTCTTTCTTGTTCCATGTACTGTGGGTGATAGGGTAAGAGTTTGGGGTAACACGAGCTGTGTCTAGTTGAAATTGGGGCACTTGAATAGTGAAAGCGGACGATTCAAAGCATGGCCAAGGCAGTATTTGTTGTTCCATAGTAGAGGTTGGTGGTGCGGTGACGAAGACGATGCCTTGGGGCGAACCTCAAAAGGCATACTGGTGAAATTAGCTTATATAGTGGGGTATCCAAACGGGATGAATGGGTTGGTCACCAGAATGGGGACGTTGGTGGTGCCTCCCGTCCTTGGGAGCAATTCAAGAAATGCAGGGATTGTACTAGCTGGTTCTCTGCTGTTGGACCAGGAGTCCCACATTTCTAACATACGGCAACACAACCTTCTGTTCTCTTGAGCTGGTGCTGATCCTGATTGTGGGATGGCTTATATCGGGCTATCTTCAAGCTCAATAACGGGTATTTGACTTTTGGAGTCCATAGCAATACTTCCCTTTGATCTTGTGAAGTAAGGATGGGAAGTCAGTTTACCACAAAACCAACCACCTAAAATAGGACATGTCTTATTGCACACACCACAACCTGGTTAGTCTGAGACATTTAACAGATAGGGAATCATACATTGGGGATGCAATGCACCTGAATAGTTAAACGTCTCTAAATGTTTTTGCACCGGCTGTGTGCTTAATCTCGACTTTGCTATCTCCCTTGCTTTTTCATTTTCCTTCTCTCATTTTCTCTTTTTTTTTTAAAAATTTTATGGCTATGATCGAATCCTCTGGGGATTGCCTATGTATCATGACACCACATGAATCAGATGATTACGTAGTTCAGGAAATAAATGCGAAATAATAAGAGACATTTTTTTTCTTCATAAAACGTCATTTTTTTTGGTTTTCTAGTACAAGGACTTAAAAGTACTGACGACTACAAAAGAAAACATACAGGCTCGAATAAACAATAAAACTTCTTTGAACAACACTCGAGAAAGCAGTAAAGTACAGACTCGAAAACTTGAAAGTCAAAAGTACATGAGAGCCTCTACTGGTACTCTGGGAGCCTGCGGGACATCATCCCGTATGTGCGGAGTCCTTCGTGCAATATCTTCCTGAAGGCGGTCTAGGTCAGCCATCGCTTGGTGAACAAAGGTCATCACGAAAGGAAAAAACATAGACCTGGTCATGTCTTCACATTCGTGACATTTCATTATGAAATAATCCGCTATCTCTTGTGTATCCATGTTGTAATTCATTAGGAAATAATCCGCTATTTCATTATGTAATTCATTATGACATTTCCTGATGACACCCTTCTCTCAAAGTAACCGTCTGATTTGATGTGCCCGAGCTTCCAACACTTGTGTATCCGTGTTGTTTTGGTCTTGCAATTGTTGCATGCTTTCTTCTAGTCGGAAAATCAATGCATATCAATGCTCTCTTTCTGCCTTAAAATCCTTTGTTTGTTGGATCATTTCATTCTTAAGGACGACCAGCTCTTTCTTCAAAGTTGCTACTTCTTTTTCATACTTATGCTTCAACTGATGGGCTAATCTGGTATTGTTCTTCCGCACTTTTGGCCAATATTGTTTGAGCATTTAGAAAGTCCTTTTCGGCCTTCTTCAAGTCAAAACCATAATCATTCACTTTCCGCCTTAGGTTGGTTAGAATTTTTTCATCTCTCTCACTTCTTACCGGTGCCTCGGCGGCTGTTCTAATTTTACGGATTTTGGCTAGGAGGGCTTCATTTTCCTTAGCCAACCTCCTCTTTTCCCCTTCATCCTCAGCAGCCTGCAAATCACTCCAATTTGTTCTTCTAGTTTGCTTATATTAGTTCGGTATTCCTTTTATTTAGCTAACCAAACCCATTATTCTCACGCTCCGTCGGTGAATTGTTTGACATGGGGCCTTTTGGCGGGCTGTTATGGTTCTTGATCGACCCGAACTCTCTTACCGTACCATGTGGCGTAATTAGATTCTACTTCACCCGTGGACAAATCCCGTACTTGATTATGTGGCTCTAGGACCCGATGCAGAGCATACGACTAAGTACTCCGAAGACCCATCAATAAAAGAAAGCACACTCCGGCAGACATTTAAATAACCTGGTTGACCAGGAGCCAACCTAAAGTCCACTCAATTAGATTTGCGGTTAAAGAACCCAAATATGCGAACCATGCCTCAGTATGTTCTGCAACTCATGATCGTTTACCCGGTTCCCGTATTCTTCAATGCAATTGAGTCCGGTCAGACCGTGGTTCATGTAACCCGAGCGATGGAAAAGATGTTCTACCAACCACATTTGCAAAAGAAAGTTGCAACCCTCGAAAAACTTTGTCCCACCTCGACAAGCAGTTAAAGCTCGGTAAATTTCTGCGAGAATCATCGGTATGATAGTGCCATTGGTCTTTTTGACCATAAAGTTGTCCATTCCTGCAAGCCCTAATTTTATATGTCTGTCACTCCTTGGGCATATCAGAGTGCCTAAAAATACCACCACGAAGGCCAAACCTCTATGTTCTTCCCATTTGTTTTTATTTCCTTGATGACTCAAATCTCTGGGGCTCCAACCGGCTGTATAGGAAATAGAATGTGCAGAATGCTCTGTCCAAATTTTCATCTTTAACCTCTCGGCTAATACTCAGAAGGTCCAAAAACTTATGAGGGGTTACAGTTCTTGGTGCTACTGGATATCCATGCCTTCGATTCCCTTCAAGACCAGCATACCCTGCTATCTTCTCTAGTGTAGGCGTCAACTCAAAATCATAGAAGTGGAAAACATTGTGTCCCGGGTCCCAAAACGGTATCAAAGCCTCAATTCTATCAACCTTTGGTTTAATTTTCAGAAGACCGGTGAGCCCACCTAAAGCCTTTGTCACAGAACGCCTGCCGACCTCCCCCAGGTCATTCCACCACATGTGGAGTCCTAGTGGAATCTCATCTACGATTCGAAACGGTATATTTTCAGCAGTGTTCATCCTGCACATTTTTATTTAAGGCGACTGGTTAAAACACGTGGATTTTTTTTATGTAAAAAAAGATAAACTAAAACGATTCAAGATAGCCTTTGCGAATACGAACCTTCAGCACTTCAGAAGGGAAGATTTTAGGGTTGTGCTTGCTAAGTGGCAAAAATTAGAAAAAGGGTCATAGGTGGCTATTTTGCAAAATGGCCTTCCGGCGTCCCGACGGGACATTTCTGGCTATTTGGGAAAAGCAGGATCACCTAGGTTTATTTATGACATCATTTTTTTTAAATTTTTTGAATATTTGTTTTTTGAATCAAAGGCTTCAAAAAGAAGGAAATTATTTTTTTGTTTTTTTTTTAATTTTGGATTTTCTAAGGAGAAAATTCTAAGAAGGAATTAAGGAAAGGGGAAACATTTTTTTTGTGTTCGGATTTTTTTTTTTGGAAAATTCGAGCCAGAACCGATGAGTTTTGTCTACTTATCACACATCTGCTGAGTTTTGTCTACCTTTTTAAACATTGGCTTATTTTCTTTATCATTTTTTTTTTTTTTAAAACTTCCGCAGAGTTTTGGATTTCAAATACCTACCTCCCATCTTTTCTTTTCATTTTTTTAAATTTTCTTTCCCTATTATAGAAGCCAGTCAACATGCAATTTGAAACAAACAAATGCACAAGTAGCACGTAAGATGCATCAGGATGGTCTTTTAATTTGGGTGCACCTGTCCTAGATGGAACCAACCCCCGTGTTGAGTCCCCAAAGTCAAATGTACGTGATGCAAACAAACGTTCCTACTAGAAATCTGGCATGATGTTATGTTATTATAACTTTGAATCCTAGGTGTATCGTTCTAGACCTGGCTTAGCCGAGCGGACAACTCGAGTCGGGGGGGGGGGGGCAATCTACCAGGAATACAGAAGCTTCACCGACTTTGCAACTTTTCTGAACCTCATTCTAAAATTAGGATATGACTCTAACAGAAAAGAAGCCACGTGAAGCACGCGCGTCCCAGAATATTTAGAAGACTTAGAGAGAAGAAGGGTTTTCGTAACAGGTTATATATCGTTCACATAATATCAAAGCGGTAAAAGGAGGCATTTAGCACATTAGGCTCAAACCCGTAAAAATCAGAAAATCATGAAAGCCAAGCATAACAGTTATTCTAAGCTCGAATTCTTGAACCCTGAACTAGAGATTCTGGGTTCGGTCCCCAGCGAAGTCTCCAGAGATTTCACACCACCTTTTTCCCGAGGCGGATATGGGAGTTTTTCCAATTGAAATGACATTATTTGAAATGATATTATTTTATTTATTTCAGAATCGCCACCTGGAATAATTTACGGTGTCCCAAGTCACCAGTTTATTTTAAAATCCCAAATCAAGGAAATTTGACTCCGTTTAAAGTCTGCAAAAACCAAAAGACCGGGTAAGGAATTCTGTTAACCCGGGAGAAGGTGTAAAGCACTCCCAAATTTCGTGATTTTAGCACGATCGCTTAACTAGTAATAATTATCCTAATTATCTGATTTATTACAAGTTTAAACCTATTGTGGGGATTAGGTATCGTGACTATCCACGGGAACCGTACCCATAGTCACAATGATTCATTTAAACGCGCATAAAGAAAACTACATGTATTCATGGTTTGATTGTCCTAAAGTTCGAGATTGCATGTGAGGTTCAAATGTTATGGAGATACAATGTGGGAGCCAGACCCTTCATTTTTAAATGTTCTGAGTTATTCATGAAAGCAATTAATTTCTAAAACATTTAAGAAAAATTGAAACTTAATTTAATTTGCAGGATAATTAATAGTCAGTTAGGAAAATTATAAAACTCAAATTAACAAATCTAATGCATTCTAAATTAAGACTACGTCTACCTTAGATTTCGAACAGATACACAATTTTGGCCAATTTATTGGGTTCAACACTCCAGGCCCGACATCCTCAGCTCCAGGCTTGCTCAAATGACTCCCAATTAGGCCAATTTACAAGTCTAGCCCATTTCACGTATGGTCTTTAATGGAACAAGTTCTGGAAAATAACATTACACACTAGGATTTTCAAATCATGTACAATGAGTTCAAGTCAGAATATGTTAAGCTAAATTGTGGAATTATATTTACAAATATTTCTCATTCTATAGCTACTGACCAGAACATGACTGTTTTGCACCAATAGCCAAAGCCCAACCCACATTTTTCATTTTTACTTCTTCACATTCCTTCACTGAGGTCTAGCTTTTATTCTTTGTTTAAGCATATCATTTCCTCTCAAGCTGATTTTTAAATTCATAATCACAAGCATAGTCTGCCATCATTGAATCACACAAAACACACGAGTTATTTCCAGAACCGTACAAGCTCACTCGATTTTTTAGAGTCCATGCTTTAAACGACAGTTAACTCTTAACATCAAGAGTCGCACAAGCAAGCTAAAAGGCCAGATTCATGAAACTAAAACTGCCTTTTGAGTAGCACGTTATAGTAGTTCATTCAAAAAACAAACCAGTCTATATATTGAATACAAACATACGAAATCAGATGAAAACATAGTGAGTCACTTAAACCTTCATTAAGACAATCAAAACAGAGTTACAGAAAGAGTTTCACATACCTAGGAGAAAAATCAATATATGAACTTGACTAAGAAGAATTAGAGATGGAAGATGAAGATCCAACTAGCAAAACAACAACAAAACTCACAGTCAAGCAAGCAGTTCCACAACTTGAGAGCAGTTGAAAGCCCTAGAAAGAAAGTGAAGCAAAACCAGTGGCAAATGGAAGAGCAAAACAACGTTTTAAATTTTTTTGTTTGTTTTTTTCTTTTTTCTATCTCTATTTTGATTTCAAAGATTTGTTTTCCAAAAGAAAATCAGTATGGACTAAAGAGAATATGAAGATTCTGAGCGTGTTTTTCTGCAGAAAGATGAGTCTATTTATGAGATGAAAATGATGAGTCTTAATGTGTCTGTGTGAGGGAGTGTGAGGTCCTTTATATAGAGCGTAGGAGTGCAAAAGGATGGGAATTAGAGAGGTACAAAGGAGGTTTCCACCCTCCCTTAAATTAAGGAAAATTGGCATCTTTCTTAAACAGAAAATGGACAGCTGTCCAATATCTGGCACCTTTCTGAAATAGAAAATAGATTGCTGTCTAATTTCTGGATATTTCTTTTCACTCTTATCTCTTTACTTAACATATTGAGATAATCATCCCTCTTCTAGAAACTTATTTTATTTTCACTCTTTTAACCTTTGTAGTTTACCTCTTTTCTACCTCATTTCTGACCTAAATCCTCTTGTATCATTACTTTTAACGCTTCAATGGATCCCAAATTGGGCCACGCATGTTGAAATACTTAGGCTTGTACCTCAATCTTCCTTCTAAACCCAAAAATCTCCTAGTCCACAAATTAAAACTATACCCTCAATTCCTATAATTTTAAACCTGAAGGAAATAATTTGAGAAGTTATAAAATCTAATTAGTTCTGAAATCTATCTAAACCAATCAACGTAGGGCAAATAACTAATCTAAATTAGACAATCAATGCTGAAAGGTGCAAATAGACTGTAGAAGCATAAGGAGCAACAAGGAAAATATCTACACAGTTCAAAACAGAAAATACTCAAAAAACCAACAAAATTAAACAATTAATCTAATGTAATTAACTAGTCTAGGTCATGCAAGTAACTATTAATTCAAACAAAAATTTAATATTCTTTGAATCCTAATCAATCTAAAATAAGTTATACACATGAACACAACCATACAAAAAACAATGTCTGAGAAAATCGAAAAGGTGTGAAAAGTAACTAAAACAAAGGAAGATTTGTGTACCTATCAAATTCCATTGATTAAAAAAAATGAGTTGCCAAAAGTCCTTGTGCCAAGATACCTGTCCAGAATTTGAATCCCTGATGGGAAATCTTGGCACGAGGACCTTTGAAAACCCAGATATGGGGCTGAGGTTCGATCTTTCTGTTATTCATAAGGATTGAGAGATATGGGGAGGAGTATAGGGTGTGATTTTGAAGGAGTTTGGAGGCGGTCCACCGGTGGGGGTGGTTTAGAGTATATGGGCGGCTAGTGTTTTTGGGTTTTCAGAAATACAAATTAGAGAAAACTAGAGGGAAACAGTTATGGGATTTGAAGAGAGGGGATGAGGATTGCCTGGTTAGAATATGGAAATGTTTGGAGTGGCACCGCTGCCGTGGGTGATTTCCGGCGGTGGCAGACGGCAGAGGTGAATGAGGGGTGAGAGAGACGGAGAGTTTTAGGGTTTTGAGACGATTTCTAAGGGTTTGAGGGTGTGTCTTCAAACAGTTATAAGGTAATTGGGTGTTTTAGGGTGGTGGTCGCTGGTGGTATTATGCAATTAATTACAACTTAAATCCTAAAAATACAAATGAATAAAAACAAAAACCTAAAATGCAATGCATGAAATTTTTAAGCTTTTTATGGTATTTCCTTGTAATTTAAAAAAAATGCAAGTAAATGCGAACAACAATTAATCAAGAAATTCCTAAGAATTCTATAAAAATATAATAACAACTAAGAAAAAATCTATTTGTTGATTTTCCAGGAGTATTTTGTTCGGACAAAAATTACGTGCTCACACACATGAAAATTTATTAGCTTTCATAAAGGAGTATTATCAATCTCAAAAACCGAGACATGAGTTCTATCAACTAATTATTATTTCGCCAATGTATATCACTATTGTCCAGTATATCAGGCTTATTGACCCATGAAAGAATATTTCCTTTTAATAAATCAAAAGAATAATGACACACACAACTAATAATAATTATTTCAAGATTTAGAATATAAGTACATTGAATGGACTAGAGAAATTATTTTATTAAGTTAGTATAAATATTTATCTTTAATTGATCCGCCTAATACATATAAATCATCTACAGTATAAGCAGTGGACACACATACAAATACATGATCTATTTAAAATAAAACTTTATTGAATTGAATAAATGAATAAATAAATGTTCCATAAAGAATATTATAATAATATGCCTGGTTTATAGTATATCCTAACAACTACAATATATATTCATTAGCATTGGCACACTGAAATCCTCTGATATATTTTCTCCTCCCTGGACAACTTTTGTTGCGTGAATATACTAACCGATTGCGAAGACAAGAAATTTATAACGACCCGGTCGGTCGTTTTAAGAATTAGGGCCTCGATCCCCTACTTACTGTTTCTCCAATGTCTATTTATGTTATTGGAACCTGCCGGAGCGTTGAGTGATGAAATCCGTGGTGATTTTGGACACATAGTCCATAAATGTGGAATTTAGCTTTAGAAATTTGGTCGTAGCTAGAGCAGTGTGAAAACGGATCCGGAATGGAATTCTGTCGACTCCGTCAGCTTCTTTGGGTGATTTCGGGGTTAGAAGCATGTTCGGAATGTGTTTTTTGAGGTGGGTTGTGGATTTAGGCTTGAATTGGCGAAAGTTAGAATTTCGGCGATTTCGGCCGATAAGTGAGATTTTGATATCGGACTCGGAATGGATTTCCGAAAGTGAAAGCAGGTCCGTAATGTCGGTTATGACCTGTGTGAAAAATTTGAGGTCATTCGGGTGAGTTTAGACGTGTTTCGGCATCATATGTGAATTCTAGAAATTTCCTAAGTTCTTAGGCGTGAATCCATGCATAATTGATAATTTTAATGTTATGAGATGTGTTTCTAAGGCTCGGCCAAGTTTGAACAAGGTACTAGGGTCAGTTGGTAGGTTTGGTTGAGGTCCCGGGGGGCCTCGGGGTTGTTTCGGATGCCCAACGGGTGAGTTTTAGGAGTAGAGAAACAGCTGAACCAATCTGGTTCTGGTGTCTCGCACCTACAATGGTATTTCTGCAGGTGCTGACACGCATTTGCGAAGGGGGTGCCGCAAGTGCAACCACTGGCCACTTAATGAACTTTCGCACCTGCGATTGGGTTTCCGCAGGTGCGACACCGCAAGTGCGATCCCAGTGTCCCAGGTGCGAAATGTCTGGGCAGTTTATACCAAAAATATTAGGGTTTGATTTTCATAATTCCAAAATTGATTGTGAGTTCGGAACATGGATATTTTCAGTGATATTTGAAGAGGAGAAACATAGGTAACGTTTTCTAACCTTAATCCCTTTATATATCGATAATCTCTATCATTTTCCTCAATCTAATCAATGATATTGGATGAAAAACTATGGAAATGGGATGAAATTTTCCCAAGTAGAAATATGAGGAATTGGCGAGATTTAGACGTCGTATTTTGTTGATTCCTGCTCGAATGGGTTCATGAGCGAATGGGTGTTCGGTAAATATAAATTTTACCCGATTCTGAGATGCGGGCCCGAGGGACTTTTTGGGCGAATTTCCTAATTTTTGCGTATTAGCTTATAAATAATTAGCTATTTTGTTCCCTTGAAGTGATATTTATACCATGCAATCAATTTGAATAGATTTGGGCCACCCGAAGTCAGATACTCGTGGCAAGAGCTTGGTATTGAGTTGATTAGCACAGTCCAGGTAAGTGGCTTATCTAATTCTGTGTTGGGGACTTTCCCTTAGGTGTTTTATACTGCTTTTGTTACGTGGACGCCGTGTACGTGAGGTGACGAGTGCGTGCACGGGTCATTATTGCTAAAATCTTATTTTTACTTCTACGAAATCGGTCATTTTCATTCATATATTAATTGAGTGGATAGCTTAAGAGTAAGCATGCATACCTGTTCTGACTTGGTTTCCTCTTATTTGCTACTAGTCACATCATGCTTAGGTTGTTTTACTCTTTTCCTGCATGTTGTTTTTCTTGGACTGTTTAACTAAACTATAATTGACTTACTTCTATTTTGCATATTTAAATTGGGACTACGAACCGAGATCTGATAGCTTTCCCCCTGTACTGCATTTCATATTTAAAATTGGGACTACGAATCGAGGTCCGGGAGCTTTCCCCCTGTACTGCATTTCATATTTAAATTGGGACTACGAACCAAAATCCGGGAGATTTCCCCCCTGTACTAAAATGCATATTTAAATTGGGAGTACGGACATAGATCCAGGAGATTTCCCCCTTTACTTGATAGCATATTTAAATTGGGAGTACGGACTGAGATCCGGGAGCTTTCCGTATATACAGCATTGCACATTTACTGTTCAGATATATGATGTGTTGATCCGAGGGCTCTCTTTCTGTTATTAAATCTTATCGTTTTCGTTAAATCCCGCTTATCATTGCTTAGCTATGTTTCACTGTTTTAATTAATATATATTGACTTGCTTTACAAACTCAGTAGGGCCTCAACCTGACCTCGTCACTACTTGACTGGGGTTAGGCATGGTACTTACGGAGTACCAAATGTGGAGTACTCACGCCCTTTCCTGTGCATGTTTTCCCCATGTGCAGATGCAGGAACCAGCACCCTAGCAGCACCCAGAAGACCGCGAGGTAATTCTGCCGCGTCCGCAACATTCCACGAGTCCCCTTCTACTCTAGTATAGGCATAGAAGACATGTATATTTTTCCACTGTTTCATTGTATAGAGCTACATTTAGTACAGAGCTTGTGACTATGGTGACATTCCGGGTTTTAGGAAGTAAATGTATATGCTGAGCAACTACGTTATATCTACTTGAGTTCTTTTTCGAGCTTTCTTTTATTGATTTTGTCATTTTTCGCAAATTTTAGGCGTACCTAGTAATAGAGACTAGGTGCCGTCACGATACCTTTCGGGGGGTAAATTTGGTCGTGACAAGTTGGTATCAGAGCGTCTAGGTTCATAAGAGTCACAAGTCACAAGTCACAAGCCGGTTTATTAGTGTCTCGCGAATCGGTGTGGAGACGTCCGTATCTATCTTCGGAAGGCTATGTAATTGTTGAGAACAATCAAATTATTTGGAATTTCTTATCGTGCTAATTGCTGCCATAAAATTCTTAAACTTTATTCTATTCTTGCTTGCAGATGGTTCGTACCCGTATCGGACGTACTGATGATCAAGCACCCGAGCCCCCAGTCACAGCTACCAGAGGCTGGGGCCGGGGCAGGGGACGAGCATGCGGTGCAGCCCGAGAACCAGCTAGAGCAGAGGAAGAGGTGCCCCCGAAAGCTACAATTGGAGGGGCACAGAAGGTCCCTACTGTTACTCCAGACCTCCCTGAGACATTGGCCTAGTTATTGAGTGCCTTCAGTACTCTGCCTCAGGCGGGTCTACTCCTGATAGCTCCAGCTACATCCCAGGCTGGAGGAGGAACACAGACTCCCACAGCCCGTGCTCCTGAGTAGAGAGTTCGTATTGGGAAGGTCCCCGAGTATATTCCTATGCCCTTAGCAGCTCCAGCTCAGCATGAGAGTAGGATAGCTGTTTCTGAGGCAGAGCAGCTCCGATTTGAGAGGTACTAGAAGTACCACCCACCTGATTTCAGCGGACTAGCTTCGGATGACGCCCTGGGTTTTCTTCAGGGGTGTCATCACATTCTCCGCACTATGGGTATTGTGCACACGAGTTGGGTTTCTTTCACTATTTTCCAGCTGACGGGAGAAGCTTATCAGTGGTGGCGTGCTTTTGAGCTTAATAGCCCGGACGAGGAAGCTTCACTTACTTGGGCTCAGTTTTATGAGATGTTCTTACTTAAGGTTGTCCCTTAGAGCTTTAGGGAAGCTTGGCATGTGGAGTTTGAGCAGCTACGCCAGGGTGCCATGACTGTGTTAGAGTATGCAGTTCATTTCAGCGATTTGGCTCGCCATGCACCAGCTTTGGTTGTCACTGTCAGAGAGAGGGCTCGATGCTTTATTTAGGGACTCCACCCCAGTACTCCGACCAGCATGGCCCGAGAGCTGGAGACAAATATTACTTACCAGCAGGCCGTGAGTATTGCCCGAAGGATTTAGACTAGGTTAGCCCATGACAGGGAGGAGAGAGAGGCCGAGAAGTCTCGACAGACTGGCCATTTTTTAGGAGTCCGTGAACCAGCAGCACGCTATGGTAGGGGTTTTGTGAGTCTCCCTATTCATTCAGCTCTCCCAGCAGCCAACGGTATTCCAACTCCTCCTATACCCCAGGAGCCTTATTATGCACCACCAGTATCTCAGGTGCCTCCTGTTCGAGGTGCTATCACTGGCCAGTCCAGTAGGTCAGTTCAGAGTCCGCAGAGGCCGCCACGTCCTTTGAGGGGTTGCTTTGAGTATGGTGACCCTCATCATATGATTAGAGATTTCCCCAGAGGGAGGAGGGGCGCACCACCTCAGACTTATCAGGGTGCACCGCCTCAGATTTATTAGGCTCCACGTCTTCCACCAGGTCCTCCAGCTATTCTTCCAGCCCCAGCTGCTACCCCACCACCTCAGGTAGTTCGAGGTGGAGGTCGAGGTCGCCCTAGAGGGGGAGGCTAGGCCAGGTACTATGCTCTTCCGTCTCGGTCCGAGGCCATTGCTTCATATTCAGTCATTACAGGTATTGTTCCCGTTTGTCATAGGGATGCATCGGTATTATTTGACCCAGGCTCTATATATTCATATGTGTCATCCTATTTTTCTTTACATCTGGGGATAGCCCGGGACTCTTTGAGTTCCCCTATTTATGTTTCTACTCCGGTGGCAGATTCTCTTGTTGTGGACCGCGTATATCGGTCATGTTTGATTACTTTCAGTGGTTTTGAGACCAGAGCTGATTTACTACTGCTCAGTATGGTAGATTTCGTTGTTATATTGGGTATGGACTGACTGTCTCCCTATTATGCTATTCTTTATTGTCACGCCAAGACCGTGACGCTGGCTATGCCAGGATTCCGAGGTTAGAGTGGATAGGTTCCTTGGTGTATACTCCCCGCCGAGTCATTTCTTTTCTTAAGGTTCAGAGGATGGTTGAAAAGGGGTGTGATGCATATTTGTCTTATGTGAGAGATGTTAGTGTTGAGACCCCTACAGTTGAGTCAGCTTCAGTTGTTAGGGACTATTCTGATGTATTTCCAGCTTATCTTTCGGGTATGCCACCCGATATAGATATTGATTTCGGCATTGACTTGTTGCCGGGAACTCAGCCCATTTCCATTCCTCCTTTTCGCATGGATCCTCATGAGTTGAAGGAGTTGAAGGAGCAGTTATAGGAATTTATTGAGAAGGGATTCATCAGAACCAATGTATCACCTTGGCGCGCTCCGGTATTATTTGTGAAGAAAAAGGATGGCTCGATGCGTATGTGTGTTGACTACCGGCAGCTGAATAAGGTGACAGTGAAGAACATGTACCCATTGCCTTGCATTGATGATCTATTTGACCAGTTACAGGCTGCTAGGGTTTTCTCCAAGATTGATCTACGTTCTGGTTATCATCGTTTGAAGATTCGGGAACCGGATATCCCGAAGACTACCTTCAGGACCAGATATGGCCACTATGAGTTCCTTGTTATGTCATTTGGGCTGACCAATGCCCAAGCAACCTTCATGCACCTGATGCACATCATATTTAGGCCTTATATTTATACTTTCGTCATTGTGTTCATTGATGACATTCTGTTATATTCTAGGTCCCAGGAGGACCATGAACATCACTTGAGGATCGTGCTTCAGACACTGAGGGAGAAGAATTTGTACGCCAATTTTTCTAAGTGTGAATTTTGGCTTGATTTTGTCTCATTTCTAGGCCACGTGGTGTCTTCGGATGGGATCAAGGTAGATCCGAAGAAGGTGGAGGCGGTACAGAGTTGGCCCAGACCGTCCTTAGCTACTGAGATTCGCAGTTCCTCGGTTTGGCTGGGTATGTTTAAAGAAGGGAAAGAATGTGAAATTTTGTATATTCATACTTGATTGCCGGTATCGATCATAGTTAAGGGGTAATGTGTGTGATTGAAAATTAAAATACTTCTTGTTAATGAAATGTGTACGTGTTGGAGGATATTGCTCGAGGAAGAGCAAGAGTCTAAGTATGGGGTGTTGATGCGTGGCTAGAATCCATAGTTCTAAGCATCATATACCTTACATTTTATGTGCTTTTGTGATAAAAATACATGTTATATGTGCATAATGTAGTCTATTTTATGTGTAGGTGAATTTGAGATGGAAGCCGAGCTAAATGGGTGCATAAACGTCAAAAATATGCTCAAGAGTCGAAAAGGAGTTACCCAGGCCATAGCCGCGCGTTTCAGCCCAAAAGCCAGCCATACCCAGGCGTTACTGGGGCGTTTCAGCTCAAACGCCAGCCCTCCCCAGGCGTTATTGGGGCGTTAGAGCCCAAACGCCTAGCCTATCCATGCTTTAGCTGGGTGTTTAGTGCTTAACGCCTGGGGTCCGTGGTCCGATAAATTCCGAGTTTTGAAGGTTTTAAGTGTTTCGTGGTTGGAATAGAAGTCTCCTACACATTTAGGGTTTATCCCAAACATATAAATAGACCCAAAAAGACAACTTTGAGCGGAGGATGCCATTTTTGGAGAGAATATACACACAAGATCATTGAAGAAGCAAAGGATTATCAGTTTTCTTCATCTTAATCTAGTATTTTCCATTGATGCAAAGACTTATGCAATTGTTTAATTCTAGTATGAGTGGCTAAACACCAATTGTTATGGGGTTGTGGTTTAGCCATGAATAGTTTTATTCGATATTAACTTAACCTTGATTTTAATTCGCTCAATATATGGTTGTTTCTTCAATTCTGCGTTTAATTGCTTAATTATTTGGCTAGCAATTATGTTCTATATACTATCTATGTTATGTTTGGGAAAGCCGTATATAGATTAGAGAAGAACTGAAGAGAGTGCGATCTTAACCCTTCAGGGGAGCGGATTTGTGGTTAGGATAGGAATATACCTAGTCACCGTGCTTAATTAAACATCGAAATCTTAGTGCGTTCTAATAGATTAATTTCATAGGAATATAGGCGTTAATCTATTGAGAATAGGCGAGTAGTACTTCGGGAGAAGGCTATGAGAGCAATTATCGATTAATTAGCAACCATGAGTGAATTATATGAAAGGGAGAGTTAATTAGAATGCAATATGAATGGTGAATTGATCACAACCCTGGAATATTTGTCTCTATTGAATACACAATAATATTATCGTTACTTGATAATTAGTTCATATAATCATAAAATAAATTAGTTATATTCTTGGATTTTGTTTTGGGTCAATTAAATAGAAACTAGAGTGATTCAATAAGTAGTTTACGCAAGTCCCTGTGGATTCGACATTCGATTTAACATTATATTACTGTCTACGACCACGTATACTTGTGTGTGTGGTTAGGGAACAAAAGATTTTAGGCGCCGTTGCCGGGGACTTAAATATAGACTACTTTTTAGTTACTTGCTTTAATTGTTTATTTCATTGAGTCTAACGTCACGTGATTTTTGCTCTAATCTCAGAAACTTTGAGTGAATGCGTAGGGTGAGAAGCCAGGATAGACTTGACGGCTTTGACCCCGAACCTGAGAGATCATTTCACAGGAGATTGCGAGAAGCAAGAGATACAGACAATCTTCAGGTCTTCATCCGATTTAATGTGAACATGGCAGAGGAACAACACATGGCGCTTCAGGAGGTAGCAATGCCAAGCATTGCGAATGTCACCTCCAGCATTGTGAAGCCCAGAATCACTGGGCACTTTGAGATGAAACAGAGCATGATCCAACTACTTCATGCAAACGGGCAGTTTTTGGGTCTTCCACACGAGGATCCACAACAGCACATTTTAAACTTCTTGGATATTAGTGATACTTATATCACTAACGGGGTCATGCCAGATTATGTGAGGCTCACGGTTTTCCTATTCATATTGGGCGAAGCAAAGCGATGGCTGAAGGCAAAACCAGCTAATTCCATCACAACATGGAACGATCTGGTGAGAAAATTTCTAGCAAGGTTTTCCCATCAGGAAAGACCGCAAAGATCAGGAGTGAGATAGTCTCCTTTAGACAGAAAACAGATGAATCGTTATATTCAGCATGTGAAAGGTTCAAGGGGCTACTCAGAGACTGTCCTCATCACAATCAGTCAAACGAGGTGTTAGTACACTTTTTCATTGAAGGGCTCCATCCGAAAAAAAAATTGTGTTAGATGCAGCAGCTGGAGGTAAGGTGTTGGAGATAATTATGATGAAATATTTTCACTATTGAATAAATTCTCCAAAAGCAATCTAGATTGGCAAGGTGAGATGGGGAGAAATATGGTTAAGAAATGACTAGGGTTTTTTGAACTAGATGTCGTTTCTTCATTGTCAGCCCAGATTTCCACATTGACTAACCAAGTAAATCAAATGAACCTGATCATTAACAAGAAACAATCTCAACTAGTGCAACAGACCCAACCAGTGCAACACATTCAGGTATTTTGTGAAGTCTTTGGACAGGGTCATTCAAGTGAGTTATGCCCAGTTAATCCAGAGTCTGTCTGCTTTGTGAGTAGCGCTAATAAGGGACAAGCAAATCAATATGGAAACACCTATAACCCCAACTAGAGAAACCACCCAAACTTCTCTCGGGGTGGAAATCAGAGCACTTAACATAATTACAGGCAACCAGCACCTCAACAACAGTACAAACAACCTTAGGCTGAACCATCAGCAAGCCTTGAGGATATTATGAAGAGAATGATGAATGACCAACTTGCTCAACCAGAAAATAATGGTTGATCACCAAGTCCAGACAGTAGCCATGAGAAACTTAGAACGTCAAGTGGGGCAACTCGCCAGTTCTCAAAATACCCGACCAACGGGGGCTCTACCAAGTGACACTCAAGTTAATCCTAAAGCACCTGTTAATGCTATATCGTTGAGAAATGGCAAGCAATTAGAGACAGTCCAGCCCAGTCAGAGAAAGCAGGTAAATGTTGATGAGAGACCAACCACTATTGAACCAACCTCAGACAACCCAAAAGAATCAGATAAGCCAGCAAAGGAGGCGAGAGTTGAGAAACCTCCACCATTTGTTGCAAGGCCACCCCCTCCATTCCCTCAAAGGTTGAAAAAGGTGAAAGATAATGCAGCATACAAAAAGTTTCTTGATCTCTTGAAGCAGGTACAAATCAATATTCCACTTGTAGACATTCTGCAGGAGGTACCCAAAATATGCTAAGTATATCAAGGACATTAAGGAAAATAAACGAAGGCTGACTGGGTTCGAAACTGTGGCACTCACTGGGGAAGTTAGCTCAAGAATTCAAAGAAAGCTACCTCAGAAATTAAAAGATCCGGGTAGCTTTACTATCAAAATCTCAATTGGTAAGCATGTTGTCGGGCGAGCTCTGTGCGATATTGGGGCAAGTATTAATTTGATGCTACTATCTGTGTTCAAGCAGTTGGGATTGGGTGAACCACGGCCAACAACAATGATTTTACAATTGGATGACCGCTCCCTAGCCCATCTTGAGGGAGTAATTGAAGATGTGCTGGTTCAGGTGGGATCATTCATATTCCCAGCTGATTTCATTATTATGGACTATGAGCCTGATTTGGAAGTCCCATTTATTTTAGGGCGTCCATTCATAGCTACAGGTCGAGCTATTATCGATGTGTGTGAAGGGAAGATGATAATGCGCGTTGGTGATCGAGTTGAGGTGTTTAATGTTTATAAGGCACTCAAGTTACCTGTTGTCACACCTCCTTTTTCCGCTACCCCCGCATTAATGAAGGGTAGAGAGGGTGTTTTTCCATTTTAAGTGACATTATTCGGATTAGGGATTTATTTTTAGTTTTCAGAGTCGCCACCCGAATTTTTTTACGGTGTTCCGGGACACCATTTACTTATTGAAATCCCAAACCGAGGAAATTTGACTCTGTTTTAATTTGTCTACGACAAAAAATTCGAGTAAGGAATTCTGTTAACCCGGGAGAAGGTGTTAGGCATTCCCGAATTCCGCGGTTTTAGCACGGTCGTTTAACTATTAATATTTGGCCTAATTATCTAATTATTTACATATTTTAAACCTATTGTGCTTTTATCTCTCTTACTTTTATCCACTTTTTAATATTTATGGAATTACTTTAATACAAGTCACGATGGCGTGCTCTTGTTGTTTTTATACACATTATAATTACGCCACATGAAATGCACCCGTAATCACAACATGTGATTTTTATCACAATTTTGAAGTTAAAGACGGGAACATGAGTTGTCGCTCCCGAATGTTGGTTAGGTAGCTTCGGTATAATATTTGATTTTTCTATCAAAATTTCGAACTAAAGGTATCCATTCTACCTAGAAGATATCCTTAAACGATATTCGTTGTTCTAAAAGAACATCTTATAGGCTATGGCCTCATCTAGACCCGTTTTATCACGTCAGACCATCCTAAATCAGTTCTCCGTGTGATAGGACTGCTAGTTCTGAGAAGAATTTGTTTTTAGCCCATGATGGCAAGCGTGGGAATCAGAATATCCTTTGTTCGTTTAGATATATATATATATATATATATATACGAAGTTCGTATATCTAAATACGTTATTTGCTAAGTCTGAGANCGAACTATTCTCATGTATCTAATGTTTTAGAGTTGATGCACATGTATACATTGATTTTTGCAAATTTTGAAGATACAAGGTGAACTGAAAACAATCTACTGATTTGTGTGAAAACTCCACTGAATTTGAGATAACCATTTTTTAAAGAAAAATAGATCCAAAATGGGATTGTTTATACATATTTTCCTTTTCTCTAGTATCAGGGCAGAACAAAACAACAAAAATATAAACTCGAAATTTCAGGAACATGAATAAAAACATAAATTAAGTGTACAGTCCAGTCCCTTAAATTACAAGATTCCAAAGTGCATAAATGAACGAATTACAGTTTTTCTGAAGCGAAAATACAGCTTCTGTAAAAATACGCTTTTATGAATATCAAGCAAAAAAATGGAAAATCCTAAATAGCTGCTCCACATATGGATTCTTCATACTGTACATTTGCAACCCTCTTTTTGCAATTTGTATAACATATAACTAATTAAGTGTTAATTACTCACCAGACCAAACATGACCATGAAAGGAGGTCAAGTTTAGACCTGATAATGCTATGGTAAGCTACACTAACATAAACAAAGTTATTTATGCATTCTCATGGAGTAAACCTAAACATGAATGCGTCAGATTTAATCCCATAATTTCAGCATTAACCTATGTCTAAATCTGTATGGAGACCTGTTTACTGAGTCTTTTCAATGAACAAAGAACACAAATAAAAGCACCTTTTATTATTAATCTAAGATTATAAGTCCAACACTTTACTATTTGGATAGTATTGAGGATATATCTTTGAGCATTATCAAAAGATCAATCTAATCATAAAAGAGGTAAGATTCACTCCTTAATGACGCTCTTAGAAGAACAAAGCATATTCAGACCTTTTCTGGGCTAAATCTTGCCATAAAAAGGGTTAGATTCAGCTCTATAGATCTCATCTTTTGTTCCTCGTGACAATTATATTATAATTTTGACTTTTTAGGCTTTTATAGAGACATAATATGATAATTTTAAGAGATTCAGATTCCTTACTCTAGGATGCCTTTTAACTATTTGTTTTATGCCCTAGCAGAGGTAGCTTCATGGACATGCTACTGTTTATGCACTATTGTGGGGTGAATTTGACCATTGGAAGGTCAAACTCATCTACCCTAATGCTAATACTAACCTACCTAGAGAATTGCTTGTTGAATCTCTTTATTAATCAAAGAGACTCAATTGAAAGCATATTTTCTGCACGTTTATAGAGAGAACCTGACCATAGAGGAGGTCAGATTCTACACCATGGTACAGTTATTTCACTAATGGACTGACATGAGAATGATGTCCCATGATACTCAATGCATTTTAAACAACTTGAAATCAAAAACAGAATAATCTTAAGGATTTAGATATTACAACATACATTCAGATTCCTTAACATCTTGTCACTCAAATATTACTTCAAATTCATATACCAAAAAATGGGAAGAAAATTCAGCCTTGACATAATCTCAGAAAAGAAATAACAAGAATTAAACATTCAGCTTCAAACTAACAACATATTCTGAGCATAACAATTTTATTTAAGTTCATTGTTACATACCTCTTTTGGAAGAAAAAATAACAATGATCCTGACCAAATAAAGGTCAGGTAGACAATAAAAGCTAAGGAGAGACAGATTCAGCAGCAATATAAGCAGCACAAACCAGAAACCCAGCAACCACCTAAACCAGAGGAATTTCAGAAGAGTCAGAAGCAAAACCAAAGTAGAGCACCAACTGAGAAGACACCAGAAAGGAAAAACTGCAAGAGTTATTGAAAAAGAACATCTCCTCCTACTGATTTGTTTTGGACCTTTTGAATAAAGAAACTGTTCTGATTTTTTGTTTCCAGTGTTCAATAAAGTAAAAAAAAAGCAGTTTTAGAGTGTAGAATGGGTTTTCATAGTGTCCAAAAATCCAAAACAGAAAATCCTCCTCCTTTCTTTAAAGGGAATGGGGTCTTATTTATAGACTATTTGGGAATGAGGTATCCTATGGTACATTCCCATTTCTGAAGCTGAAATAGTACACAGGGCAGCTGTCACCCTTATCCTTTGGGACAACTGCCCCTATTCTAGAACTATCTTTCCTATTAAAAGACTCTCTTACCCTTAAAATCTGACTTCCTTAATATATGATTCCTCATGTACCCCTTTGAAACCTCTACATTTACTATTAGGTAACCAGGCTTACTTATTTGGGTTGCTATTTAACTATGGTTAACTGACACTAGTTATGCCCTTTAGGTGACAACTAGTTGTTCTTAACTAAGGTTGAGTTACCTAGAGTTTGCTTTCATACTACTTATTTATGTTTAAATTATTCAATCATCAGTTTAATTAAACTCAATGGAGGTTAGTCAACCAAATTCTCTTAGGTTAAATGAATCTGTTTTAGTCCATTAATCTCAAACTAATTGTCTTAAACAAATTTTATTTTCAGTTAAATACTTAAGAAGTTACCTGAATTAAGTTTCTACATTGGAGAAGTTAGAATTATTAACTGTGAGTCTAAGTGAAACAATTATTTTTAAATTCAGTTAATTGATCTTAAACTAATTATCTAGGACTCAGCTCAAGTAGAATATTAAGTCTACTAGTTGAGTGTGACTTATTGCCTAGTTGCTTAAATCAATTAAACTCAAATTGACTACCATTAAAGTCAGTAGTCAATTGAACTTATTGTTTAAACAATTTCACTAGATGTAATCAGGCTTATTTATTAACTCTTATTCAATTGAGTGATTAGTTCCATAAAACTGGATTTTAGCCTATTTTGATCATTCTAGGATCTTAATTTGATTAAAGGAAATTAGTTAGGTTAGTAATTAGGTTCCCAGACTTGGTTTCCAACTATACTCACTAGTTACCTAAGCTTAGGTGGATTTTACTGTTAGGTACTAATTCTGACTTGTTAATTCAGTCAACTTAGTCTTTTAATCTTAGGTTCACTGTTTAATTCAATTTAAATGTGACTAGTTCTTTTATTAACCTAACCAAATCAGTCCTCCAATTTATCTTTTATTTACTCAAATGGTCTCAAGAAATGATCAACACTGGGAGACATAGGCTAAAATTATAATGGACGAGCTAACAAATCAGTTTGACAATCAGAGATGGAATAAGGGAACAGAAGTCAGATAATTCCAATGTAACCAAAAGGGAAACATAATTGATCGATGATTAATAACTAAACTATTGTCAATGGCTAAAGAACTGACCAATAAGATAGCTAACCCTAACAAACAATTTTCATTCCAAAATGTTAAACTAACCAGCATCTACATGATAACAAGGATCAAGATCTTGATGTGTCAAAGAAAAGGAGACAAATAAGGAATAACATAGGCTGACACAATCATATATGCACAGAAAAATGGTGATGAAAACCTAAAGAACATCATGCATATTTTAAATTAAACAGGCCAAGAAGAGAGGATATTAAACAAAACCCAAACTCAAAACAATGATTTCAAACTAAATATCATAAATCCAAAAAATGGTTATTATACCTTCGACGTAGGCATTTTAGAGATCTAAACTAAATCAAGAACAACAAACACATGCATCAAACAGTGAGGCATGCGATTTCATAAAAAGTGAGAAAAAGNCGAGATCTAAACTAAATCAAGAACAGCAAACACATGCATCAAACAGTGAGGCATGCGATTTCATAAAAAGTAAGAAAAAGAAAACCTCATAAAAGAAAAGATAGGGGGAAAGGGTACCCGCAGGGTGCTGACAGATTTCGGCAGGGTTTCGAAATGATCCAAACCCACATAAATCAACAGCTCTCATCAAGAGCTGTTGACTCATGTAGCTTTGAACCATCGACTATTCGGAAACGACTTGGTAATAGGAAACCATGTTTTCTGCCGTTTTTAGATCTAAAATCGAAGGTGTTTGGGTGGTTTTTCAGGGAAAATGATGGTGGGATGGGGTTAAGGAGGAGGAGGGGGTCGTCTGGTAAGGATTTGGAAGCGTTTGGTCGAGTTCCGATTGCCGGAAAGCGGTGGAAGTCTGGGGGCGGCTAGGGTTTCTTATTAGAGAGAAGAGAGAGAGAGAGAGAGGCGGACGAAGGGGATTAGGGTTTGGTGTGGAGGGGGTGGGGTTTGGTTAAGACACTTTTATAGTTTAAAGGGGATGAGTTCCTGGCCGTTTGATCCATTTCGATCAATGGCCAGGATTTGATCGGTCACACCAAACGGTGTCGTTTGGTCAGGTTGGGGGCAGGCCGGGTAAGAGGTTGGGTTTTGGGCCTGGGTTGTCTGGTGTTAGGGAGAAGAGGGTTTGGGCCTGGGTAATTTGGCCCAGGTCCGATTTTAAGCCTATTTTAACTCTAACACTTATTAAAAATGTAGTGATTAATTCTAACTTAGTTTTTGTCTAATTATATATTAATTAAGAGTAATAACATTTTATTTAATACTCATATCATTTAAGGAACAAATTTCACAATTTTTTTAGAAAAAAAAAATTAATGAATTAATCATTAAATCTACATTGTGTCAAATAATCAACGTTTTGTTGTTATTTATTACAATCGATCACAAGTAATATATTGATTAACTCTAGTTTAAATTTTAATTACTGAGTAAATTAAAGGTTGAAATTTCTAGTTAAAAAATGTGATTATTTAGAGAATAATTTTCCGNCCCTCTTGAGCGGGTGTTGGTCGGGGATTCAGAAAACTGTGAGGATGAAACAAGGGAAGATATTGAGAAAATTCTTGAGATGTCCTGCAATTACCTCCACAGGCTAGGAAAATTTGAAGAGTTGAATAAACCTGTTACTCTAACCCTTCCTAAGCCATCTATTGAAGAGGCTCCAAAGCTGGAACTAAAACCTCTTCCAGCACATTTACACTATGCCTATTTGGGGAACTCTAAAACATTGCCAGTGATCATCTCATCCAGCCTGACCAATACACAAGAACAAAAATTGCTTAGGGTACTTCGTGAACATAAAAAGGTGATTGGGTGGACCATCGCAGATATTAAAGGTATCAGTCCATCGTTTTGCATGCATAAAATATTTTTGGAAGACGGAATTCGCCCGAGTGTTGAGCAGCAAAGGAGGCTGAATCCCATTATGAAAGAAGTAGTGAATAAAGAAGTCATAAAATTGCTGGATGCAGGCATTAACTTTCCTATTTCTGACAGCAATTGGGTTAGCCCAGTTCAATGTGTACCCAAAAAAGGAGGAATGACCGTGATTGATAATGAGAAAAATGAGCTAATTCCTACCTGCACTATCACGGGTTGGAAAGTTTGCATAGATTATCGAAGGCTCAACAAAGCAACCCGCAAGGATCATTTTCCACATCCATTCATTGACCAAATGCTGGATAGGTTAGCAAGGCATGGATATTATTGCTTTCTGGATGGGTATTCAGGTTACACTCAAATATTCATATGCCCAGAGGATCAGGAGAAGACCACCTTTACTTCCCCTTATGACACCTTCGCCTTCAAGAGAATGCCATTTGGTCTTTGCAATGCACCAGCCACCTTCCAAAGATGTATGATGGCGATTTTCATCGACATGGTGGAAAAATTCGTAGAAGTGTTTATGGATGACTTCTCAGTCTTTGGGGCATCTTATGATGACTATTTGAAAAATCTGAGCATGGTGTTGGCCCGTTGTGAAGAAATGAATCCGGTTTTAAATTGGGAGAAATGTCACTTCATTGTGCAGGAAGGCATTGTCTTGGGTCATAGAATATCTAAAAGTGGCATCGAAGTTCATAAGGCAAAAGTGGAGGCAGTTGAGAAACTACCTCCACCAAATTCAGTGAAGGGTGTCCGGAGTTTCTTGGGACACGCAGGATTTTATAGGCGCTTTATTAAAGATTTCTCTAAAATTGCTACTCCATTGTGCAGGTTGCTGGAAAAAGATATCAAGTTTAATTTTGATGCGCCCTGCATGAAGGCATTTGAGGAGCTCAAGAAGAAATTGGTATTTGGCCCCATAATTGTTGCACCTGATTGGTCACTACCATTTGAACTTATGTGTGATGCAAGTGACCATGCAATTGGGGCAGTGCTAGGCCAAAGGAAAGACAAGGTGTTTTATTCCATCTACTATGCGAGTAAGACCCTCGATGATGCACAACAGAATTACACCACCACTGAAAAGGAGCTGTTAGCTGTGGTGTGGGCCTTTGAAAAATTCCGGGCATACTTGGTGGGCACAAAAGTTATTGTCCACACAGATCACGCAGCAATCAGGTATTTATTTACAAAGAAGGAGTCTAAGGATAGATTGATGCGCTGGGTTTTATTGTTGCAGGAATTCGATGTGGAAATAAGAGACTGAAAGGGCACTGATAACCAAGTAGCTGACCACCTTTCAAGGCTGGAAAATCATCATCATGTTGAGGAGGGTGGAGATATTAAAGAAGTCTTTCCTGATGAGCAACTTTTTGCTATAACCCAAGACCCTCCTCCGTGGTATGCCGATTATGTGAATTATTTGGTGTGTGGGGTATTTCCCCCGGAAATAAAATCTGAAGCAAGGAAAAGGTTCTTATGCGATGTGAAATTTTACTACTGGGATGAGCCCTACATGTATAAAGAATGTGGTGATTAGTTAATGAGGAAATGCATTCCTGATGTAGAAGTGGAACGGGTTTTGTACGATTGTCATGCGTCACCATATGGAGGTCATCATGGTGGCTATCGAACGGCAGCAAAAGTGCTACAATCTGGGTTTTTTTAGCCAACACTATTCAAAGATGCCCAAGCATTTGTTAAAAAGTGTGACCAATGCTAGAGAACAGGAACGATAACAAGGAAACATGAGATGCCTTTGAATAATATCTTGGAGGTAGAGATTTTTTATGTATGGGGATAGATTTTATGGGTCCATTCCCATCATCCAGGGGACATAAATACATTTTTCTAGCAGTTAAATACGTGTCGAAATGGGTGGAGGCAATTGCATTGCCGACGAATGATGCCATGGTTGTCGCTGTGTTTGTGAAGAAGAATATATTCTCCAAATTTGGGACTCCACGAGCCTTGATTAGTGATGAAGGAACCCAGTTTTGTAATAGGTTGTTGAATAAACTTTTAGCTAAATATGGGGTCCGTCATCGAGTTGCAATAGCATATCACCCTCAAATAAGTGGACAAGCAGAGGTATCCAATAGAGAAATCAAGCAAATACTAGAGAAAACGGTGAGTGTGAAAAGGAAAGATTGGGTTTCTAAGTTAGATGACGCTTTATCGGCATACAGAACAGCATACAAGACACCAATTGGGGAATCACCGCACAAGATGGTCTATGGTAAGGCATGTCACCTGCCCGTAGAGCTTGAACACAAGGCGTATTGGGCCATCAAGAAGTTAAACATACACCTTGAAGCCGCAGGTGAGAAAAGATTGCTGCAGTTGGATGAATTGGATGAGTTCAGGTTGCACTCATACGAAAATGCCAAAATATACAATGAAAAGACCAAGAGACGGCATTAAAAACATATACATCCGCGTCATTTTGAGCCGGGCCAACAAGTACTATTATTCAATTCTAGGCTTAGACTGTTTCCTGGAAGCTGAAATCGAGATGGTCAGGCCCATTTGAAATAGTGAGAGTCACACCATATGGTGCACTTGAATTGCGAGCTATACACGGTGAAAGAACATTTTTAGTGAATGGACATAGAGTCAAACATTATTGGGGTGGTACCATAAATCGTGAGAAGACCAAAGTCGTGCTCGCTGATGACTGAGGCGAGGTTCTGCGTCGTGCCGCGACGTTAAATCAGGCGCTTCATAGGAGGCAACCTATTGACTTGTTGTAATCATCGNAAGCTTGAAGAATTTCATATAATTATAGATACTAACGAGCTTGCGAGTGCATTCAAGTGAAAGGAGCAGTGTTCGTGCATGACAGAAGGTTAGACGAAGGCCAGGGGGTACCTGGCGTTTCAGCCCTAACGCTTGGCAAACACCAGGGTAGACTGGACGTTTCAGCCCTAACACCTGGAAAACGCCAGGTAAGTATCTTCTTCTAGTTTTTTCATCTCCCAGCTCCCTCTCAAGCAAGAGTTTTCTCCCAAGAACACAAACAACTTACATAAAAAATGAATTTCTCTCACACTCACACTACAACACATAGATTACATACAACCCACAACACACACATCTACACACACACACATCAACTCTACACCCACAACACACAAAAGTATGCACAAGTTCAATTTCGGGACCAACCTCATCAAATTAACACTCATGAATCGTTGAGGTATGATTTTATCCCTATTATGTGTAAATTCGACTTGGGTGTTACAATTATATATAGTGTAACCATGATTCATGGTGGTTCCTTATGGATTTATGAATTTCATGGTCATATGGTACAATGTTTAGCATCTCAATCCCCGAAACCCTCTAGGAATGGGCTGCATTTGTTAAACTAAGTGGTATTATGGAACCCCACCCAGATGTGGGTACATGAGGCAGTCCCTCAATTCCATAAGAGCTCTCATGGCATTGTGCACGCCAAGTGCTCGATAGAATGCCTCAATGGAAATACATATCCCATTTGGAGCCCGAGTCTCCGGGAAACATCCCACTAGTATCATGCATTGTCAATTCCATGAAATGTTAAGTGTGAAGAAGCTCACGAGAAATCTTTTGGGTAAATTAATCATTAACGTACCAAGGTGAAGTCTAAGTAACCTTTGGAAAGCTTTTGTACATACTTTGTGACACCCACTAACTACTGATCATATGTGCAGGAAAAACAATGCTACCCAGAAGATCCACTGGCAAGGGGAAAGACACGTCGTCAGCCCTAGCTAAAACCAAAGCAAAACCCCCACAACCCCAAAAGAAAAGAAAAGGGGGGATGCTACTTCCAGTATGACTGGTGAGGAAGCAGTAGCTGCTGTCGCTGCTATGAGACGTCGACCCACTGGTGAAAGGGAATATGGTCTCAACAGCATACCAGTGCAATCCAAGAAATGGTATGCACGTTGCAAACCCAAGCATGTTCATTCTGAAGGGGCCATTAAGGAAGGGAGTCTAAGATCAAAATTCCCAGTGATTTGGCGGAGCATCCATGAGTTGGGGCTGGGATATGTGTTCAGACACAATGGTGACATTAACCTCAACTTAGTCTGAGAATTCTACGCAGGGTTTGACCCCAAGGAAAAGAACGGTTTGGTGCTAATTCGTGGGCACTTGGTAGATTTTTCGACCAAGGCCATTTGTGACTTCCTAGGTGCACCAAATGTTCTGGTGGAGCCTCTAGAGAAATTCATCCGCTATCCCAACTATAGAGAGGTCAGGCACACACTTTGTGGGGTTGATTCCACAGCTGGTTGGATTCGGGATAGAGCCACAAATCGCCATAAAAGATTTCCAAAGAAGAAAATGAAGGCTGATACCCAGGTGTGGCTTAAAGTGATTATTGCACGGATACTACCATGCAACCATGACACCTTAATCAGCCGAGAGAGGATTTGTGTGCTCTACTTCCTCATGACGGGGTAAAGGGTAAATGTGGGTCAGCTGATGCACTATGAAATGGGGTTGGTGCATTCGAAAAATAGAATTGATCGAATACCATTCGCAAATTTCATAACTCAGTTCCTGCTAAATGAGAATGTAGCGGTTGAGCCCAACTTTGACCATACCATTGATCAATTCCAACGAGATATTGACATCTCTGGCCTAAGACTGAAGGAAGAGCCCTCCCTAACCAATGCAGAACGCAATGTGCTGGATGACAACTTCATGGCCCATCTTTATAGGATGATGGATTTGCAGTTGCGAATAGGAGGGTGGCCGACGTCAGTTGATGAGAGAGTTGAATTGGATCACAGGTACCCGCTTAATGCTCATGCGCTGTAGATGATTGCAGCGGGTGAGGGATACATGCTCCCTGATGATGAGGATATCAACACTCCTGACGACTCTGATGTAGAGCCAATGCGCTCGGATGAGGAAGATGATGACGAAGATGAGCATGAGGAGTGGAGGGCGTCCGATGATGACGATGCTGAATGATCAGGGAGTTTCTTGTACCTTGCTTCTATTACTGCTTTTGTCTCTATATAATGCACTGGGGACAGTGCATGGATTAAATGTGGGGTGTGTATGTTATATTTTTTGTTGTACTTACGAAGTGTGGATTTGTTGTACTATATGTGGGTTTGTAATGTTGTAGTTGTATTCATGATAAGTAAATCATCTTTCTGTTATGTCTTGTAGTTTTGAAAAAAATAAAAATAAAAATAAATTTTTTTTTGGACTTTTCCCGACGATGGGCTTCTTTGAAAGTTCTCTTGAGGGAAGTAAGTCTAAAGAAAATACCTAAAAGATTTATTTTTCTTTTATGTAGTGTAGTAATTCCCCCTTGGTTTTTCTTTGGACCACGGTTCTTTTCCAAGGGTGTAACTTGAACTGGGTAATTTAAATTAAGTTTATTTTTTTTAGAGTAGTTAGGAAGAAACTGAGTAAATAAGAGATACCCCATGACATGTTTGATGCCGGCATATTAGGCTATGACATACATTCTACTTTCCCTTATATTTGGTTTGACATGTGATACCTGAGTAAAAATAAATAGCCTCTCTTGTGATGCCTTAGCTCAGTTGTTTGACTTGTATGCTACATAGTTTAATATCGCTTAATTCTCTCAATTTTGTGTGCTTGCTTGACTTGAGAGTTGAATAAAGCCGTTGTGATTGAGCCATGTGCAATGTGTGAGGTTTAGTGATTTTCTATGCTATCCTGTGTAGTCTAGAACTTGCCCCGTGTGTTAATCTAAGCGAAATTGTAGGTTATGCTAGTCTGGGAGATGACATAGGCATTTTCTTTCTTGATCATTGATGTGCTTGTCACATAAGAGATAAATTTTCCATTGTTAGCCCCTTTGAGCCTTTAGACCTTTTCTTTGGCACCCACATTACAAGTCGTATCCCTATTTTGTTCTTAATTTGAGATTTTTGCACCTTTTCATCCTAACGCACTTAGTCGCTAAAAGAAGTAAGGTGAGATATTGGGAAATATTTTTTTAGTTGAGTCATGGAAAGACTTGTTAGTGCACTAAAAAATTGTATTCAAGAGTCACTAGCCATTGAATCTTCTTCATGTATGGAGTGTGAGGAAAGAAAGAAAAATAATTGTACAAAAAGATACACACCTCCAAGTTTCTATTGATGTGTGCCAGTGAAAATATATAGAAGTGCTTAAATAAAGAAAAAAGGGCTATGTTGAATATGAAATGGTTGAGAAGAATATGNACTAGCCATTGAATCTTCATGTATGGAGTGTGTGTACAAAGAAAAAAGAAGAAGAAAAATAATAGAAAAAATATGTACAAAATGATACACACCTCCAAATTTTATTAGTTTTGCTAGTGAGAATATAGAAGTGCTTAATTGGAAAAGGGATATATTGAATATGAATTGTGGCAAGGGAATTGGTTGAGAAGAACATGTGTTGATTTGTGAAATTAGTATAGCAAAGTGCTTAGGAGGGTTAGTCACTATTCCTAAATAAAAGTCCTAATTGATTCTAGATTTGGCTAACTTTAATTAGTGGAGATCTACACACGGGTAAGCTTATGGTACGACCACGGGATGCATAAGAATTCTTTCTGAGAGTGAGTGAATTTGTTCAATTGTGTGACGTCCTTAAATAATGTTCAAAAGTATATTTGAATGCGTGGACTAGATATATTCACTCTCTTGTTGTTCGTGAGGGAACATGATCTCATGAACGATTGGTAATATTGTAATTTTCTTGTTGGGTAGGTGCGTGAATTGAGAGGACTTAGTGGTTGCAAGTCGACTCTTGAGGCTGGGTGGTTGCAATTAGGTTTTTGGTATGATTGATTGAACTGTTATACTTGGGTATGTTTAAAGAAGGGAAAGAATGTGAAATTTTGTATGTTCATACTTGATTGCCGGTATCGATCACAGTTAAGGGGTAATGTGTGTGATTGAAAAGTAAAATACTCCTTGTTAATGAAATGTGTACGTGTTGAAGGATATTGCTCGAGGACGAGCAAGAGTCTAAGTGTGGGGTGTTGATGCGTGGATAGAATCCATAGTTTTAAGCATCATATACCATACATTTTATGTGCTTTTGTGATAAAAATACATGTTATATGTGCATAATGGAGTCTATTTAATGTGTAGGTGAATTTGAGATGGAAGCCGAGCTAAATGGGTGCATAAACGTCAAAAATATACTCAAGAGTCGAAAAGGAGTTACCCGGGCCATAGCCCGGCATTTCAGCCCAAAAGCCAGCCATACCCAGGCGTTACTGGGGCGTTAGAGCCCAAACGCCTAGCCTATCCAGGCTTTAGCTGGGCGTTTGGTGCTTAACGCCTGGGGTCCGTGGTCCAGTAAATTCCGAGTTTTGAAGGTTTTAAGTGTTTCCCGGTTGGAATAAAAGTCTCCTACACGTTTAGGGTTTATCCCAAACATATAAATAGACCCAAAAAGACAACTTTGAGAGAAGGATGCCATTTTTGGAGAGAATATACACACAAGATCATTGAAGAAGCAAAGGATTATTAGTTTTCTTCATCTTAATCTACTATTTTCCATTGATGCAAAGACTTATGCAATTGTTTAATTCTAGTATGAGTGGCTAAACACCCATTGTTTTGGGGTTGTGGTTTAGCCATGAATATTGTTATTCCATATTAACTTAACCTTGATTTTAATTCGCTCGATATATGGTTGTTTCTTCAATTCTGCGTTTAAATGCTTAATTGTTTGGCCCGCAATTAGGTTCTATATACTATCTATGTTATGCTTAGGAAAGCCGTATATAGATTAGAGAAGAATTGAAGAGAGTGCGATTTTAACCATTCAGGGGAGCAGATTTGTTGTTAGGATAGGAATATACCTAGTCACCGTGCTTAATTAAACATCAAAATCTTAGTGCGTTCTAATAGATTAATTTCATAGGAATATAGGCGTTAGTCTATTGAGAATAGAAGAGTAGTACTTCGGGAGAAGGCTACGAGAGCAATTATCGATTAATTAGCAACCATGAATGAATTATATGAAAGGGAGAGTTAATTAAAATGCAATATGAATGGTGAATTGATCACAACCCTAGAATATTTGTCTCTATTGAATACAAAACAATATTCTTGTTACTTGATAATTAGTTGATATAATCATAGAATAAATTAGTTATATTCTTGGATTTTGTTTTGGCTCAATTAAATAGCAATTAGAGTGATTCAATAAGTAGTTTACACAAGTCCCTGTGGGTTCGACATTCAATTTTACGTTATATTACTTGCTACGGCCACGTATACTTGCGTGTGCGGTTAGGGAACAACATTTGCAGCACATATTCAGGAAAAAGGATCTAAATTTGCACCAGCGTAGGTGGTTGGAGTTGCTAAAGGACTATGATATCACCATATTATACCACCCGGGGAAGGATAATGTGGTGGCCGACGCCTTGAGTCGCCGGGTAGAGAATTTTTGGGAGTTTGGCATACTTTCATACAGTTGAGAGGACTCTAGCCTTAGATATCTAGTCATTAGCCATTCAGTTCATGAGATTTGATCTTTCTGAGCCTTGCCGGGTATTATCTTGAGTTGTTGCTCGATCTTCCCTTCATGACCATATCAGAGAGTGCCAGTATGATGATCCCCACCTTTTGGTTCTTGAAGATAGAGTCCGGTGGGGTGATGCCGGAGATGTGACTATAGGTGATGACGGGGTGATAAGGATGCAGGGTTGTATCTGTGTGCCCAATGTGGATAGGCTTTGGGAGTTAATTCTTGAGCAGGCCCATAGTTCACGGTATTCCATCCATCCGGGTACCACGAAGATATACCAGTATCTGAGACAGCACTATTGGTGGCGAAAAATGAAGAAAGATATAGTGGAGTTTGTAGCCAAGTGCCTCAACTATCAGAAAGTCAAAGGTGAGCATCATAGACCGGGAGGGTTACTTCAGCATATTGAGCTTCCAGAGTGGAAGTGGGAGAGGATCACCATGGACTTTGTGGTTGGACTTCCACGGACTTTGAGGAACCATGATGTTATTTAGGTGATTGTGGATTGGCTAACCAAATCAACCCATTTCTTTCTAGTATTGACTACATATTCATCGGAGAGGTTGGCTGAGATTTATATAAGAGAGGTTGTTCGCCTCCACGGTATTCCAGTATCTATCATTTCAAACAGAGGTACATAGTTCACTTCACGGTTCTGGAGAGCCGTTCAACAGGATTTAGGCACTAGGGTAGAGTTGAGTAAAAATTTTCGCCCTCGAACGGACGGGAAATCCGAGCGCACGATTCAGATTCTCGAGGATATGCTCCGTGCATGTGCGATGGATTTTAGAGGTTCATGGGATAGATACTTCCCTCTTGCAGAGTTTTCTGATGACAACAGCTACCAGTCCAGTATTCAAATGGCGTCGTATGAGGTTTTGTATGGTAGGCGGTGCAGGTCTCTCGTGGGATGGTTTTAGCCGGGCGAGGCCCGATTGTTGGGTACAGACTTGGTTCGGGATGCCCTGGACAAGGTTAAGGTGATTCAGGAGAGACTTCGCACAGTTCAGTCCGGGCAGAAGATCTATTGATAAGTGGCTAGAATTCATGATTTTAAGCATTATATACCTCGCATTTTATGAGCTTTAATGATAAAATACACGTCGTATGTGCCTAATGGTGTTTGTTTTACGTGTAGGTGAATTGGAAATGGAAACGGGGCTAAACGGATGCAAATACGTCAAAGAATACGCGAGAGGGGACGCCCGGACGATAGCCGGGCGTCAGAGCCAAACAGCCTGGGGTAGCCTGGCGTTACCCAGGCGTTAGAGCTGTAACGCCAGGGGCTGCCTGGCCTTACCCAGGCGTTTGGGCTGAAACGACAGGGTCCCGGGACGGCCAGAAGTCGAGTTTTGACGGGTTTTAAGTGTTTCCAAGTTAGAATAGAAGTC
>ML383860.1:0-24792 GCA_005239525.1 Nicotiana knightiana
TATATATATTTCTTTCAGTCAAATACTTGTAGCTAGATATAGGAATTAGTTTCTAGTTTCATTTCATTAATCCGTACATTATTCTTGATTCCTCTATTGGATAGTATTGGATTTCGAATTATTCTTAACTGCTTAATTATATTTAATTAAATTGTTTTAAGAAAATGTTTAGTTAATTTCTAACATTTGGCTTGCCTAGCAAGTGTTGTGTTAGGCGCCATCACGATCCCGAGGGTTGGGAATTTAGGTCGTGACAAGTTGGTATCAGAGCACTGATAACAACCCCTCTGCAAGTTTGGCTACTCAAACTAGGTCTGTGCCAGATCAATGGAATAACCATTACAGGAATCTTGTGTTGAAGGTGCATTAAACAAACTTATTGGAGCACTCTGAGTATTATAAAATTGTTTACATAACCCCTCTGATACTTAAATATAGAATTATTAAGGTCGCGAGAATACCGCAAGTCCCAACATCATCCCATACAAATCTAAGCTCTTAATCATATACAAGTTTCGGAGAACCTTTCAATACCACATATATAGATCTCAGACCAAAACTAATATAATAAATGACCCCGCAATTTGATTGTTGAAAGTGGAATCCCTTCACTTGGCGTGAAGCCATAGGACACATTATGATGATCCACAATATTAACCTTCATCGCTCGTACGACACCGGTCATAAAACACCTCATGCCATTTATTAAGCACATGTCATCCTCGTGACAGCTAAACTCAGTTCCTCCGGTGTCTTGGATTCTAGTATGTACCCTTGGCTAAATAGAAATCTCACACGAACCACATAGTCTCTAATACCTCCAACTATCTTCAGATATACATCCACTACATGACCCTACCACGATTGTGAATATTAGGTAGCTAATTAAACCTTATTAAGATTGTACTTATCAACCAGATGTCAGAACCTGTTGCACCTCCATGTGCACAACTGAACGATCTATCAATACTTCTACATCCTCGATCTCGACGACACGTGATAACAATGGTTGAGCATCCTTGGCTCTCTTATAAGATATATTCTTCAGACAGAATAAATGATGCATGATAAGGAATGAAAGAAGTGGAAATTTTCCTACTAGCTCTATAGCCTCTCGAAGATAAGTACGGACGTCTTCGTACCGATCCGCAAGACTATACTAAACTCGTTCGTGACTCGTAGAACCTATGAACCTAGGGCTCTAATACAAAATTGTCACAACCTAAAATCTCACCACAGGCGTCGTGATGACACTTAGTCCCAAAGACTAATTAAGCCGGTCATAATAACAATTTAAGCCTTTTTTCAAAATAAAATTTAGAAGTGTCAAAACCAATAGCAGAAATAGTGATACAACCTCCCAAGACTGGTAATACTGAGTTATGAACTCTAACTGAATACATGTACTGATCTTAGGGATCGAATATACAATATTGTTTGAATAGAAGTTGAAAGTACAATAAAATGGAAAGACTCCAAGGGACTGCGATGACCAAGTAGCTCTACCTTAAGTCTTTGCGATCACACTCTAACTCTATCCGAGTCTGATATCTTCAATACCTGGCTCTGCACAAAAATATGCGGAAGTGTAGTATGAGTACACCACATTCGGTACCCAATAAGTATCAAGACTAACCTCGGTGGAGTAGTGATGAGGTACAGTCAATACATTCATTAGTCTAATAACCTATGCAATATAACATAAAAATAATAGGAAGCCAATAGCAGTGATAACAACAATAATCAACCAGTGATATACACAGCAAGGCAACAACGACACCATAAATATTGCTGGAAGGAATAAGGAACACAGATAAAACCAATTAATCAAGTCCTCATACGTCTTTCAAATGTAAGTACTTCAAGTATAAATCATTCAAATAGAAGTTTTTCAGATAAAAATCATTAGAATATAATCCTTTCAATTAAGTATATATTTCAAATATACTCCCTTAAAATAAATATCTTTCGAATATAATTTTTTCCAATAAATATCCTACACTATAATTTTTTTAAATGATATTTTTGTATATAATTCTTTCAAATAAAAGTCACCTTGTGACACCTCATTTCATAATCGTAAAATTACGGGTCTCAGCACACTTTCATATTTTCACAGCACCTGGTGCCCAAATTTTATACCATAACCGCATGGAAAACTCACGTGCCTAAAATATCAATATAAATAATCCGCACCATCAATTTATTAGGTTACAATTGTTAAATCAAGTAAAAATCAAAAAATAAATGAATTGAAGTAGTTTGAGTGAAGAAAATGACATTTCAATTCATATAAAGCATCTGATAAGCTACTGATTTGGATGTAAAAATTATTAAATTAAAACATAATAGTAGTTTCTTTAATTTAAAGCAACTCATTCATCGAAAATAAGTACAAACCAGAAATACAAAAACTCATGTTAAAATGCCAAAGCCAATACAATACAACAAGGAGCACAAAACACATAATAATAAAGTTCACTAGTACATCACGGAAGAAGACAAGAATTTACATATCATGGAAAAACAGAATAACCAAAGGCAAATGCAGTCATAGAAAAATATCAACAAAAGAGCACTCCTGAGGTACCGCCTCGTAGTCCCAAAATAAATATGCAAGACACGGGGATCTCCTGAGGTACCGCCTCATAGTCCCAAAAATAATTATGCAAGATAGGGGGATCTCCCGAGGTATCGCCTCGTAGTTCCAATAGTAAATATGTAAGACAGGGGGACCTCCCGAGGTACCACCTCGTAGTCCCTAAAGTAAAAATGCAAGACAGGGAATCTCCCGAGGTACTGCCTGGTAGTCCCAAAAGAAAATATTATTTAACAACTGCACTTCAAGTGCTCACATATCACAACTTGCACATCAAGAGCTCGAATATTACAACTTTCCAAAGAAATCAACAATACATTTTTCCACGATAAGAAGCCCACGACACGGCCATAATACACAAAAAAAATCTTAACAAAATATCTGGGAGCGAAAAACTAAACAAAATAATATTTCACAATTTAAGACTTCGCCTCAATATCATTTACGACCTTTATAACTCAATACCAATTTCAACGACATGAACTAAAAAGTAACTCATTAAGGAATAACGTCATCTTTAATCTATACTTTTGGCAAGAAGATAAATACCTCTTTTTAAAATTATTTAATAAATTATTTGCAGATAAAAAATCTGTAATGAAATTATTTCCACGAAATGGCAACTGAACAGACACAAAATTCACATAATAGTCAAGTGGCAATCATACCAAATTATCATATAAAAATAACCTCAGCAAACAAGGAAAGAGATATGACAAATAAGGGATTTAATAAGTTCCAACAATTTTCCAAGTTAATACATAAGGGTTTCTACGAAATTTAAACGATAAAATTTGCACATATAAACCAAGTACGTATTCGTCACCTCGCGCACATGATTTTCAATCACACAATTTCCACATAAGACTTAATGCCTAAGGGAAAATTTCTCCCACACAAAATTAGGCAAGATACTTACTTGGTGAAGCTAATCTAATACTTCAAACGATCTTCACGGGTGAAACCACCTCCAGATGGCTCAAATCTGAAATTTACCCCTTAAATAATACTATGATGGTCCACCACGCTAACCAAATTTCAATCTACAATAATGCAACAAAATTGCACCAATATCAGCAAGATTTCTATACTTTATGCCATTTAGACATTTTATCAAACACCTAGTAGGCATAAATCTTCAAATCTCATAACCATATAATTAGTTCATCCAACTACCACAATTTTCCAACAACTTATCCCACCTTCATTTCAAAATAATCTATAACTTCCAACATCACGTTTCTGACCATCCATCCACACCCAACCAATGAAATTTCATTAAATACTCACCTCTAAATCTCTACAATAATTATGTATTTAAATTGGGAATTTTTGGCTTCCAATCACCATACCAAGAGTTCAAATACTTAATCCATACTCATATTCTCATGATAAATTGATATATGTAAGTCTAAGGGCGTAGGATTACCTTTTGGAAGGAGTCTTGCAAAACCCTCCTTTGAATTCTTGAAAAAATTTCTTGAAGTTCTAAGGATTTTATTGTTGGTTGAGTTAGTTTTAGGGTTGAATTGATGGAACGAAACACCAAATTAGTACAGATTACTCACCTTGAAGATGGGAGGAGTCGAAGGTCTTGAGAAGGTGGAAAAGACCTCCAAAATCCGCCCAAATGAAGTGGGGAAAATAGCCCACGAAGGGCTTATATCAAAATAGGGTCTGGTTCTACAAAACAAACCAGGATTTGCACAGTCACTGTGCATGGGGTGCCACGAGGGGCGCCGCGGTAGTGAAAATGTGTCTAGAAACGAAATTTTGAAGTGTTTTGGAAATTTGCCCAGTCGCGCCGCATGGGGCGGCGTGGTAGTGTAAAATTCTGCCAGCTTTTGCTAATTTGTCCATAATTTTTTGTAGGAGTGTCCAAATGACAAACAGTTTGAAGAGTTACAAACTAGACGCGAAGAGATTTCATTTGATAGGTTATTCATCACATAACTCTCTATATATATGTAGATGTTATTGTCCAAGGTTTGGTCTTGTGCGTACTCATTTGGAACTTTAGTCTATCATGAAATTTTCCAACTTGACTTAGACTTATAGCCTGTTTGGCCAAGCTTGTTTTGGGGCCAAAATTGCTTTTTTGGCCAAAAGCATTTTGGGCCAAACATTGAGGTGTTTGGCCAAGCTTTTGGAAGGAAAAAAATTGATTTTGAGGAGAAGCAGAAATAGTTTTTGAGAAGCAAAAAAGAGTAGCTTCTTTCCAAAAGCACTTTTCTGAGAAGCACTTTTAAGAAAAATACACTTAGAAGCAGTTTCAAAGCTTGGTCAAATACTAATTACTGTTCAAAAGTGCTTTTCAAATTAATTAGCCAAACACAAACTGCTTCTCACGAAAAGCACTTTTTTTAAAGGTACTTTTGAGAAAAGCACTTCTCAAAATAAGCTGATTTTAGAAGCTTGGTCAAACAGTATATTAGGCCTCTCTTTAGACCCCACATAACTTATAATATGCCTCGTACACTTATTATCATATCCAATTGATATCCATCGTATTAACAGTTCTCGTCTGCACACAAAATGATACAATTAGCATACATCGACTTTCTTAATAGTGCTTAAGTACTTCAAAAAATTTCCAGGGTGTTACAATCTCCCCCACTTAGGATCATTCGTCCTCGAATGAGAAGTAAAGTCCGCCTCAAAACACATAACATAACTTATCTCTTCTTTCGCATATCTAAATCTCACAATTTTACTAACTCCCAAATTTTTCAGAAATTTTGGCAGAATCTCCCCTGTAATTGGGCCTATCCACCTGCCAGATTAATACCAAAACAACTCCTAACAACACATCCTCAACCCAACGAAGCACCACAATATGCATCAATTACAAGCATTGCATTATTATAATGATATCCGGACATGAAACACATCACCTGTATGCCCATAACCCCATCTATGTTCTTGATAGTTGTTCATAATCAATTACAACATTGCCAATTAACCTCATGTTAACAAAAAATCATTTCAAACCTCCAATTTATTATCAACGAGAAGCGAGGCATGAAGACCTCATAATTATTTACCTGAATTATCGAGTCACATTTAACGCCACCTAGGCACTCACCTCGTAGACTAAAACTCAATAATTACAACATGAATTTGGGAAAATATGCACAATAACACATAAAAGATCAAATAAGCCTAGCATGCATGACTCCCTATTAATACTATAGTACAAATTTAAATTTCACAAAGGAAGAATTTAAACACATAAGTTTTTTTTCCATCACTAGGACCTCGTCCTTATATAACCTCCAACAAGTCTTGTAGCCCAGTTTATATATTTTCCATCACATAAGAATGTGAGGATCTCGTCCTCATCCCTAAATCACTAGTAATATAAATATCGTGCCAATCAAAATCTTTCCATTTCTTTTCTTTCTTCTCATAAATTCCCGATGAATAATTTTCACAACACATAATGAGCACCCATACCAGTAGGGAATATAATTCATAAAATTGAAATCAATTATTCCGAAATTACATCAAAACCCACTATTCTGAGTAATAGAAAGTGACTTTTGGACTTATAGCCCTCAATAGTGTGCAAAACAAAATGATAGACATGTGATAATACCATCAAATTTACATACAGGAATAAACTTATAAATGGGTCACAAAATTACGAAGCTCACCCATAAGTGGAGCGTAATAGGAGGACTCGCCTCGATAATCGGAATTAAATCAAAATAAGAATAGTTCTCCTTCATTAAGAATTAAATCATACCTCTAACGACACCATCTGGTGTAGCAGCCTCAGCCATACTATAGTAATTATATCAACGGGTTAGCCCTCCCTCTCTAGGGAGCACTCTACTCGCATGTCCTCCACCCCTAACTGGTTGTGTGTGTGAGGTAATAACTGGAATACAGCTTGTAGAATGATGATGAAATCCGCCTCTCTCAAGTCTGAGACAATGTCTCTTGATATGCCTAGTATAACCACATTGATAACAACCCCTCTACAGTTTTGACTGCTCATACTAGGTTTGTGCCAGATAACTGGAATAACCATTATATGTATCATATGTCGGTGGTCATTAAAAGAACTTACTGAAGAACTCCGAGTATTCTGAAATTATTTACATGGCCCCGCTGATAATAAAATGTAGAACTATTAAGGACGCGAGAGTACCGCAAGTCCAAACATCATCACATACAAATCTAAGCTCTTAATCATATACAAGTTTCGGAGAACCTTTCACTACCACATAAATACATCTCAGACCAAAACTGATATATCAAATGACCCCGAAATCTGATCATTGAAAGTGCAATCCCCTCACTTGGCGCGAAGCCATAGGACACATTCCGATAATCCACAATATTAACCTTTATCGCTCGTACGACACTGGTCATAAAACACCGCATGCCATTTATTAGGTGCATGTCATCCTCATGAATGTTAAACTTGTTTCCTCCAGTGTCTTCCTCTTCGCTAAATAGAAATCCCATACGAACCACATAGTCTCTAATACCACCAACTATCTTCAGATATACATCCACCTCGTGACCCTACCATGATTATGACGATTATGCAGCTAATTAAACCTTTTTAAGATCGTACTTATCAACCAGATGTCAGATCTGCTGCACCCCCATGTGCACAACTGAACGATCTCTCAATACTTCTAAATCCTCGATCTAGACAACACGTGGTAACAATGGTTGAGAAACCATGACTCTCTTATAACTCCTTTGTAGTATCATGAACAGTTGGCGCATAGTTGATACCGAGTGCACAATTTCATACACGAGTGGATGTAAAAGAATATAAGATATATGCTTCAGGCTGAATAAATGTCGCACGATAAGGAATGAAAGAAGTGGAAATTCTCCTACTAGATCTGTAGCCTCTCAATGATAAGTACATACATCGTTGTACCGATCTGCAAGACTATATTAAACTCGTTCGTGACTTGTAGAACCTATGAACCTAGGGCTCTGATACCAGCTTATCACGGCCCAACTCACCATAAGTGCCATGATGGCACTTAGTCCCTAAGACTAAGTGAGCCAATAATAATAACAATTCAAGCATTTTTTTTAAAAATAGAATTTAATAGTAGTGTCAAATCCAATAGCGGAAAAAGTGATACAACCTCCCAAGACTAGAAATACTGAGTCATGAACTCTAACTGAATACATGTACTGATCTCATGGATCGAATATACAATATTGTTCGAATAAAAGTTGACAGTACAATAAAATGGAAATACTCCAAGGGACTGCAATGACCAAGAATCTCTACCTTAAGTCCTTGTGATCACACTCTAACTTTGTCCGAGTCTGATATCTTCAATACCTGGCTCTGCACAAAAATGTGCAGATGTATAGTATGAGTACACCACAATCGATACCCAGTAAGTATCAAGACTAACCTCGGTAGAGTAGTGACGAGGTACAGTCAAGACACTCACTAGTCTAATAACATGTGCAATATAGCATAAAAATAATAAGAAGCCAATAGCAGTGATAACAACAATAATCAACTAGTGATATAAATAGCAAGGCAACAAGAACACCATAAATATTGCTCAAACGAATAAGGAACACAGATACAACCAATTAATCAAGTCCTGAAATATACGTCTTTCAAATGTAAGTACTTCAAGTATAAATCATTCATATAGAAGTTTTTCATATAAAAATCTTTAGAATATAATACTTTCAATTAAGTATATATTTCGAATGCACCCTCTTCAAATAAATATCTTTTGAATATAATTCTTTCAAATAAATATCCTTCACTATAACTCTTTAAAATGATATTTTTGAATGTAGTTCTTTCAAATAAAAGTCACCTTGTGACACCTAATTTCATAATCGTAAAAATACGGGTCTCATCCCACTTTCATATTATCAACTCACGTGCCTAAAATATCAATATATTTAATCCGCACGATCAATTTATTTTCAATAAAGTAAGGTAAAAATTTCAAAATCAAGTAAGAAATCAACAAAGAAATGAATTGAAATAGTTTGAATGAAGAAAATGACATTTCAATTAAAATAAAGCATCTGACAAGCTACTGATATGGATGTAAAACTTATTAAATTAAAACATAATAGTAAGTTCTTTTATTTAAAACAACTCATTCATCGAAAATAAGTACAAACCAGAAATTAAATACTCAGAGTCTTATACTAAAAAGCCGAAGACAATACAATACAATACAACAAGAAGCACAAAACACATAATAATAAATTCAACTAGTACATTACGGAAGAAGACAAGAATTTACGTACCATGGAAAAACAAAATAACCAAAGGCAGTGCAGCCATAGAAAAATATCAACAAAAGGGCACTCCGAGGTACCGCCTTGTAGTCCCAAAATAAATATGCAAGACAGGGGGATCTCTCGAGGTACCGCCTCGTAGTCCCAAAAATAAATATGCAATAAAGGACGATCTTTCGATGTACCGCCTCGTAGTCCCAAAAGTAAATATGCAAGACAGGGGATCTCCCGAGGTACCGCCTCGTAATCCCAAAAGTAAATATGATTTCATCAACTGCACCTCAAGTTCTCACATATGACAACTTGCACATCAAGTGCTCAAATATTACAACTTACCATAGAAATCAACAATACATTATGTTTCCACGATAAGAAGCCCATGTCTCGACCATACTGCGCACAAAAATATTAACAAAATATACGTGAGTAAAAAACTCAACAAAATAATATTTCACAATTTAAAACTTCGCCTCAATATGATTTAGGACCTTTATAACTCAATACCAATTTTAACGACATGAACTTAAAAGTAATTCATCAAGGAACAATGTCTTCTTTAATCTAAATTTTTGGCAACTAGATAAATGCCTCTTTTTAGAATTATTTAATAAATTATTTGCAGGTGAAAAATTCGTAATGAAATTATTTCCACGAAATGGAAATTCAACAGACAAAGAATTCACATAAAAGTCAAGTGGAAATCACACCAAATTATCATATAAAAACAACCAAGTACGTAATCATACCAATATTCACATAAGACTTAATGACTAAGGGGAAATTTCCCCCACACAAGGTTAGGCAAGATACTTACTTGGTGAAGCTAATCTGATACTTTAAATGATCTTCGCGAGTGAAACCACCTCCGGACGGCTCAAATCTGAAATTCGCTCCTTACTAATACTACGATTGTCCACCACACTAACCAAATTTCAATATACAATAACGCAACCCAATTGCACAATTATTAGCAAGATTTCTATACTTTATGTCATTTAGGCATTTTATCAAACACCTACTATGCATAAATCTCTAAATCTCATAACCATAGAATTAGCTCATCCAACTACCACAATTTTCCAACAACTTATCCCACCTTCATTTTTAAAGAATTTGTAACTTCCAACATCACGTGTATGACCATCCATCCACACCCAATCATTGAAATTTCATCAAATAATCACCTCTCAATCTCTAAAATAATTATGTATTTAAATTGGGAACTTATGGCTTCCAATTACCATACCAAGAGTTCCAATACTTAATTCATACTCATATTCCCATAATAAATTGACATATGTAAGTTTAAGGGCATAGGATTACCTTTTGGAAGGAATATTGCAAAACCCTCCTTGAATTCTTGAAGATCTAAGGATTTCATTGTGGATTGAGTTAGTTTAGGGTTGAATTGTTGGAACGAAACACCAAATTAGTAGCGATTACTCACTTTGAAGGTGGTAGGAGTCAGAGATCTTGAGAGGGTGGAGAAGAGCTCCAATATCCACCCAAATGAAGTGGGGAAAATAACCCTCGAAGGGCTTATATCAAAATAGGGTCGAGTTATACGAAAACAAAACCATGATTTGCACAGTCACGGTGCACGAGGCGTCGCGGTAGTGAAAATGTATCTAGAATTGAAAATTTTGAAGTGTTCTGGAAATTTGTGCAGTCGCGCCGCATGGGACAGGCCCGGTAGTGTCAAATTCTGCCAGCGTTTGGTAATTTGGCATAACTTTTTGTAGGAGTGTCCAAATGATTGAAGGTTTAAAGAGTTACAAACTAGACTTGAAGATATTTCATTTGATAGGTGTTGCATCACATAACTTCTTATATATATGTAGATATGATTGTCCAAAGTTTGGTCTTGTGCGTACTCATTTGGAACTTTAGTCTATCATGAAAATGTCCAACTTGGCTAAGACTTAAGCTCTCCTTAGACCCCACATCACTTATAATATGACTCGTACACTTATTATCATATTCAATTGATATCCATCATATTAAAAAGTCCTCGTCTGCACACAAAATTATATAATTAGCATACATTGACTTTCTTAATAATGCTTAAGTACTTCAAAAAAAATTCGGGGTGTTACACCTTTTTCCATCAGAAAAGTTGCAAACTAGACCGGGAATCACTCAGTGTTCCGCGTGTCTTTCGGGTTTAATATCATTATTGAGTACAAGCCAGCTTTTTTCCTATAATCTAAAATGGTTAGTAAAATTCAAAAGAACAAAACAAAATTGAACTTGCGTGATGCTGACCGCAGGTACGTTCCTCTTCTAGAAGTAATACTTCTTCAAATGAACTGCATACCGATTTGATGGTAGAACCTTGCCATCCATGGTTTCCAACTCGTATGCTTCTTTTCCAATGATGCCTCGAACCCTATACGGGCCTTCCAATTTGGGCTCACCCTTCTTATATTGGCAGCTTTTGTTGACTGGAATATACTTTTTGAGGACGAAGTCCCCAATCTTGAAGTACCTCAAATTAGCTTTCCTATTGTAATATCGTTCAATCATCTATGTTTGAGTTGTCATTCTAATTAATGTTGCTTCTCTCCTTTCTTCTAATAAATCCAAATTCACCCGCATCTTCTCCTTATTTGCTTCCTCAGTAACATGTTTGTACCTCGTACATGATTCGCCTATCTCTATCGGAATCAATGCTTCTGAACCATATACAAGTTAAAATGAAGTCTCACTTTTACTTGTTTTTTATGTCGTTTGATAAGCCCATAACACCCCCCGATAATACTTCTAGCCATTTTCCTTTTGATTCTTCTAATATCTTCATTGATAATAACTTTATTTGTTGATTCAACTTCTCTGTTGGCTGCAGGGTGGTAAGTGCAGACATAATCCGTTTAATCTGCCAACTTTGAAAGAATTCTTTGATTTTCGTGCCTATGAACTGCGGGCATTGTCACATACACATTCCTTTGGGACCCTGAATCGACATATAATATTTTCCAAATAAAATCCCTGACTTCTTTTTCTCGTGTGTGGTTGAAAGTAGTTGCTACTACCCATTTTGAAAAAACATCTATCAAAACTAACAGAAACCGTACATTTCCTTTAGCTTGAGGCAACAGCCCTACAATGTACATGCCTCATTTCATGAAGGGACATGGTGAAATAACTGAATGCAACAACTCTGTCAGACAGTTCATGTTATTGGCATATCATTGACATTTATCGCACCTAGCTACAAATTTTTCTGCTTCTTTGTAATACCCAAAATTTTCGTATGTAATAATGCATTGTAAACAAACTAATGTAGGACCAAAAATGAGATCATCTTCGATAGTATATAAAGTAAGTCAATCATGTTACCTCTGATGATACAAATATTGATGATTATGAACAACAAGTACAAAGAGGGTTGGAAGGTTCAGAAGCTAAAGTAATAGAAGAAAATAATATTTCGTCGAAAGTCGACAAGTTGAGAATGTTATAACATGTACGTTTGGGGTGAGACTATGGTGCTTAAAATGATAAGGAAGTTATGTTATGAGTTATGTTAGTTGTACGATAGTCGTGTGTTATTTTTTGAAGTCAAGAAAGTTGTGGAACAAAAAGTCGATGAAAGTCCTCACAAGTTACGCTTATACATTTTACTGAAATTTGTGTCAAATGTCACTACCATTTTCTCCCAATATTATTAGATTTACAGGGAAGTCCACCCATCAAAGTGAATATCTATGAGTCTATTTTCTAACTCATTAAACCATTTTTCAATATGACATAGGAGTAGATTGATATATACGTTTTTACGAGACTGTGCATAATGCTATGTGACAAGTAGGTGTGTCACCTACTTGCTTAAATGAGAGGATTCAATATTTCCAAAAAGGGGCTATTTCGGGTTGGAAAAAGAGGAAATTTAAGGGGTTATCTTCTAAAAATATTACACTCATTATATAGCAACATAACCAGAGATAATCCCCTGCAAAAACCCTCCTAAAAATTGTACACAAACCCTAATTGATTTTCTCTTCTTTTCAAGATCTAGTTGGAGGAAAATCTAGGGTTTGAAGAACCAAGATAGGAGCTGAGATATTCAACAAATAAGGTGAGTTTACTGCTCTCTTTCATCCTTTTTTTCTTCAGTAAATGTATGAAAAGTCATTATATAATTTTAAGAAGACGGTGACCGGAAGCAATGAGTTCGAGTTATTCAACTTGTAGTGGACTGTATTTTGGGTTGTTTTATAATGTTGTTGGATTGAGTATTTTGCTACTATTTTAGGTAGTTTTGGATTACAAAGGGTGTGGAGAAACACAACATAAATGCAAGGTGGTGTATTGGTCGTTCGTCGTAACATTTTTGGGTTGTTTGACACTGCTACCGCAGTCGTTTTGTGTTTGAAGAGATTGAAGGTATGTTGGGCTATTTTGCAGTATTTTGTGGTGTATATAAGGTTGGAAAATAATATATATATATTTATATATACCTTGAAAATGATAATTACAAATATATTTGATTTTGTGGTCCTAAAAATATGTGATCCATTTTAATATTGGTTGTTCAGGCAATAGATGCTAAATGAGAGGTGAGAAAACGAAATAAAAGCGAAAGATAACAAGATTATGAAAACCTAGCAGTTGAGAGACAGGGTCTCGAGGTCGATCTAAATGTGTCTCGAGGTCGAGCTCAGGGGCTCGATAACAGGCGGTCGAAAGTGATTTGGCATTGTCGAAGGCCTCTAAGATGGCCTCTTTATGTTCAATAATGAGAAACGAATGAAGAACAATTAATGAACACAATAAATGAAAGACAATAAATCAATGAGACAATTGTAAAGAATGTTTGAGTTAGAGGCGCAGAGAATGTTCTTAGTCGTGTGTATTGAGTATCATGTATCTTACAAAGTGACAAAGGTCCCCTTTATATGTGAGGGGGGAATCCCAACATAGTACATGTGTAATTATTATAAAAGTGAGATGGCTGGCACAGCCACGTAATGCCACAGTACGGGCATGTTCTATTTTTGCAGACTTGGTCAGCTTTAACCACGTGCCTTCTGGAACTTCCCGCTTTCCCATAACATTCTTCGATGTTTACCCTGCGTATATCGACTCCTCGAGATACTTCCTCGAGGGATGTACCTCGGGGTTGAAATTCAGATTCTGCTCCGATACAGCCGAGGTCGAGGCTCGGAATGCTAAAGAAGCCTTAAAATCGGCCTTCCCCAGTTTCACCGCATACAGATAGTCTCCGCATTTGTTGGAGTGAAAAGACAAGAAACGATTTGAATTCACCAACCTTTTAACGCCTTTATTATTTCGTTAGTCATGCCACGTTGGCTGCTAATATGATTGGAGGGATGCTTCATATTCACACAATTCTTGAAAAGATTCAAATTTATTACGGCGGTTGGCTTCCCTTTGGCTTTCACCAACGTATGTGGTTGACCCCTATAAATACTCCTTCTCCTTCCCCCACCCTTCATTACTTCTTCTAACCTTTCAAAGAGAGCCACCATTGCTTCCTTTCTGTATCCTTTTTCTGATCAGTTCTTTCTTGTTTCCTTCGAAATCTTTTACCAGAAATGACGGAGGCCTCCACAATTACTCCATGAGACGATAAAGCCTCATCATCTTCACGTTCTTCAAAGAGTAAGGTAATGATACCCCCAAATTTCGAGGAGTGCATCCCTGGTTCCTGCGAGATGACCTCTTATTTCAAGGTCGACAAACCTTTATCGAAGTAGGGGTGGTGTGAACCCATATCCCGATATATTTGCCTGATAACAAACACCGACGAGGTGAAGGCTGACTGCCGTTGGGGAGATGCGGTGCAAGTGGAGATTCATTCTCGGGAGGAAGACATAACCTTCTATAAAACTGGCTTCCTATGTGTATATACTTATCCATTTACCCTAGGCCCGGTAGGACCGTCTTCACTGTTGATAGACCTCGTAGTTCTTGACTTCTGCAAGCAATATCAAGTGACGCTCGGTCAGATTGATAAATCATTCTGGCGCATTGTTTACATGATCAGGAATTTTGCCAATATGGTCGAGGGATGCCTTTCACCCTCGAGTATCTGATTAGAATGTACAGTCCCCGCCTTTACCGGGGGGGTCTGATCAAACTTCATCGCTGGGCCTCAAAGGCTTTCTTTGCTTGTATCAAAGAAGGCAAGGACAGAGGGAGGATGAGCCGATTTGTTCGGGTTAGGACCTCATATTTTATTTCATTTGAAAGGATGTCGTTTCCTGAGTAATGGAATATGAATCGTAAGTTAATACTTTTAATCTTCCTCCGTGTCAACTTTCCCGTGAACTAGCTCCCTTTGATGATGCAGTTGTTGCGTGGTATCCCGATGCGGTTAAGGATCTTCTGAGCTGGGTCCGCCGGCTTGATTCGATCTGCCCGTATGCTGAGCGCATATGGCGCGAACTTGCTAGGGGCCGATGGGAAGCTAAAAATCATGGTAGGGCCCTCTCTCTTGTGATACCTCATTTCCTTTTTAAAGGATATGTCTTCTGAATATACTCTGACCTTTTATGTTCTGTGTTTATGAAGGCCTATGGGAGGCCTCTTCGATGACGGAAGAATCGCCCGAGGAAAAAGATATCTTAAAATTGAATGAGGATAGAAAGAGAAAAAGGGAACTGTCGACTCAGTTTCTGGGGCCATCGAAGGCTATAGTGCAAAAGTCCAAGGCTGACTCCGCGGCTTTAAACGAGAAGAATGATTTCCTGACATCTCCCGAGGGAGGTGGAAGCGTAGCTGCTTCTGCTTCTTCCTCTGCTAATATGATCACCATAGAGCTGAGGGCTTCTAAATCAGAAGTTGACGATGTCGACCTAGGGCCGAAGGAGTTTTTGAGGATAGGTCAGATGATGTCCCTGAGTCGACTGCCATCTGAGATATTCCTCGGGCTGAAGGACACTCGGCAGATGAGCTGCGGGAGCTTAGATGCAAGCCGAAGGCCCCGATTGATCTATCCGAGGTCATTGATGTAGGATATTCTCCGCCGATTTCAATATTTTCTCCGAGGGAGACACAGGATGCCCGTAATATAGAATCTTCCGATGCAGAGGCACCTCTCGGAGGGAAGGACGTAGTCGAGGGGCTCTTCACTGTGGCTGATAAGAATCCTGATCTTAATGCCATGTTCATTTTTGAGGAGGCTGAAAGGCTTTGCAAACAGGTAATTTCTTCGTTGATTGTTTCAAGCCTTGATTAGTATTTCATTGACCCCCATTCCTTCATGCTTTCAGGAAAAAGTGCTTTATAACCACACCACGACCAAGTTCCAATCTGAGCTGACCCATTATGAGGGGGAGCACAGGAGATTTTTATTGGAGGCGGGCAAGCTCAGGGCTCTTCTTGCCCAAAAGGAGGAAGAAGAGCTGACTCTCCGAGCCCGTTTAGAAACGGTATCACAGAAACGGAATGATCTTGAAGAGAAGGTAACATAGCCTTCTACATGTTTCAGTTGGTTCCCACCTGATATCGATACTCGACACTTGTCAGGCTGATCTTTGTAGCTTAAGGAGAAAGATGACCAGGTGCGGGAAGGATTCGAAGCAAGGGACACTGAGATCCTTGGGTTTAAGCAATGCGTGATTGAGATAACTTCTGAGTGAGAGGCCCTCCAAAGAAAGTTAACCTCGCTTGAGGATTACCTTCGGGATACGAGGGCTGAAAGTAGAAAATATAAAGACCTCTATGCTGAATCGGTCACCGCGTTGTCTTCAATTAAGGTTGAATCCAATGCGCTCATAGACTCGTATAAGGTTGATGTTGCTGCTGCAAATGCCCAGGCCAGGAAAGCAGTCGAGGAGGCCGAGCTTGGGCTTGCCCGAGCTCTGGAGCATGCCCAATTAAAGTCTCGACGGTAGGCTCTCGAGGATATACATGCAGGCGACCTCGATTTATCTACTAAGATAGAGAGGGTGAATACCCTAGAAAAGGAATCGTAGGCCCTACTTGCTTTCGAAGATGATTCGAGCACTGGCTAGGAAGATGATGGAGATGAGGGTGAATTCCCCGAGGGGGAAGAGACCGTTGAAGATCTAGGGGCCGAGGGCCAACCCAATGGAAGCATAACCTCCGAGGAAGTCGTTGAAGGCGCTCCCAGTGGTAGATTAATTTTTTGTTTATTCTTTTTTCCTGTATAAGGGCTCTGACTTTGAGCTTTGTAAATGTGCTTTATGAACTTTCATCATATATAAAATTCCTGTTGTTATTCCTTGTTTCTTTTCTGGTCTCTTGAAATAGGCTTCAGTGGTTGTCGATAATTAGTCTGATGAATGGGACTTAGGCTCTTACGCGTTGGCCCTTATGCGCTTTTTATCTAACCATTTCAGGGCTTAGTCTTCGAGTCAGATTTTGACATCGAGCTCATCGACCCTTAGGTTCTTTAAGTCGGCCCTAAGGCTTATTAGGTTGGCACTTAGGCTCTTACTCGTTTGGTCGGTATGCCTTTTAATGTGGCTGGCGACTCGGGCTCTTACACATTTGGCCCTTAGGTGCTTTAGTTAACCATTTCGGGCTCAGTCTCCCTGTCAGATTCGACTCGAGCTCATTGGCCCTTAGGTTTTTAAATCGGCCCTAAGGCGTTTCAGGTCGATACGACCTGTAGTTGGCGACTTGGGCTCTTACGAGTTAGGTCGATATGACCTTCGGTGTAGCTAACGGCTCGGGCTCTTACGCATTTGGACCTTAGGCGCTTTAGTTAACCATTTCGTGCTCAGTCTCTGAGTTAGATTCGACTCGAGATCATCGTCCCTTAGGTTTTTAAATCGGCCCTGAAGTATTTCGGGTCGGTACGACCTGTAGCTGGTGACTTGGGCTCTTACATGTAAGGTCGATACGACCTTCGGTGTAGCCGGTGACTCGGGCTCTTACGCTTTAGGTTGGTACGACCTTTAGTGTAGCTGGTGACTTGGGCTCTTACGCTTTAGGTTGGTACGACCTTTAATGTAGCTGGCGACTTAGGCTCTTACGCTTTAGGCCAGTACGACCTTTAACCGGTTATTTTCGAAGTTTTTTCGAAGTAATTGGAGGCCTGTGATTTTATGGCGACATTCAGACATCTCCGAGTCGCGTTAGTTTGGCCGAAGCGTTATGAAGGTGGTCATTCTATTTGGCCGTAGCCTTTTAGTCCACGAGTGAGATAGCCTCGGCGTCTATATCTAGGGTATGCCTTTATAGGGGTCTTACAAGTTTGATATATAGCCTTGACTTTGATATTGGGATTATGCCTTTTTAAGGTCTCATAAGTCAGTAAATGCCTTGCTTGAGGTCTTATAGTTTCGATGTTGCCTCATGGAGGGCTTATGAGTTTTAAGTTGCTAGCTCTGAGGTCTTATGGCTATGAGCTGACTGTCGAGGACACTCCCTGAGCCAGAGTCGATATTTCCTCATGGAGGGCTTATGTTGTTGATGTTTCCTCGTGGAGGGCTTATGAGTTAGAACTTGCCGGCCCTAAGGTCTTACGGCTTCTAGTTAGATAGCTTGGCGAGTGGACAGCCAAGTACAGTTCTCGATTCGGAGTTGGTATTGCCTCATGGAGGGAGTATGTTGTTGATGTTGCCTCATGGAGCGCTTATGGCTTTCATGTTTTTGGTAACTCGAAGAGGTGACTGTCGTGGACAGTCCTCGAGTTGAGGTTATGCCTCATGGAGGGCTTATACTGTTGATATTGCCTCATGGAGGGCATACAGATTTGAAGTTGTCGGCCCTGATGATTTATGGCTTTAATGTTTCCTCGTGGAGGGCATACATTGGTGCGTTATGGAGGACTTATGAGCTCAAAGTTGTCGGCCCTGAGGTCTTACGACTTTGAGTTTTTGGTGACTCGATGGGGTGACTATCGAGGGCAGTTCCCGAGTGGTCGGTTAATTTTGGGCCCTGGGACCGTTTCTTGTGAAAATAGCAAACTTTTCTGACACGCAAAGTGTTTTGATGATAGAAGATTCTTCTCTGATTACTTGGTACAAGTATACATGTTTTCACCACTGAGGGCTCGATTATTCTATGTGGACACAGTTCATTTGACTGTTTGGCTCGATATATTATTCTCCTGTCGAGACTCTCTTTTGCACATTTTAGTGATCTCGAGAGGAATCCCCTCAGTATTCAAGGTTGGTCGAAGAAAAGCCTTCAATACTTGGTGAGTTCACCTCAGGTAGCATATAGGTGTTGCCTCGTTAAAAACCTCGTCAGTAAAACCCATTTGGGATAAAATTCCAACGTGAGGGAAAAAGAGCGCGCAACGCATGCTTTAAAACCCAAGGCCTTCGAGGTGTCTTTCATTGGGCACCTGCAAGAAATTATTGCGAAGCTCAAAAATGAAAAGAGAGGAAGTTATACCCTAGAAATAATAGCACCTGAGCATTGATATGTTCCAGTTGTTTTGAAGCTTCTCACCTTCCACGATGCCGAGTTTGTAGGACCCTTTGCCGATTACTCCGAGGACGCAGTACGGTCCTTCCCAACTCGGGCCTAGCTTCCCTTCATTAGGATTTTGAGTGCTCAGGGTGATTTTTCTTAAGACTAAGTCCCCAACTCGGAAATATCGGAGGTTTGTTCTCCTGTTATAGTATCTTTCGATTCTCTATTTTTGGGCGGCCATCCGCACCAGTGAGGACTCTCGATTCTCGTCTAGTAGCTCGAGGGATACAGTTATAGCCTCACTATTTGATTTCTCGGTGGCATGTTGGAATCTAGCACTAGGCTCTCCGACCTCGACTGGTGTCATGGCCTCGGACCCGTATACCAGAGAACGGTGTCTCTCCTGTGCTTGATTTAGAGGTTGTCCGATATGCCCACAGTACCTCGAGCAGTATCTCCCTCCATCTCCCTTTTGCATTTTCTAACTTCTTTTTTAAGTTTTGGATGACGGTCTTGTTCGTAGACTCATCCTGACCATTTGCACATGGGTGATAGGGCATTGATAGGACCCTTTTGATTTTGTGATCTTCAAAAAACTTAGTTACTTTTCCTCCGACGAACTTCCTCTTGTTGTCGCACGTTATAAGGGGATCCTGAATCGGCACATTATGTGATCCTAGATGAAGTTGATGACTTCTTTCTCTCTTACTTTCTTATAGGCCTGTGCTTCCACCCATTTTGAGAAAATAGTCAGTCATAAATAGAATAAATCTAGCCTTACCTGGCGCTGCTGGTAGGGGGCCGACGATGTCCATTCCCCATTTCATGAAAGGCCATGGTGACAAGACTAAATGCAGTTGTTCGCCCGGTTGGTGGATCATTGGCAAAAATCTTTGACACTTGTCGCATTTTTGGACGAATTCTTTGGTGTCTTTTTCCACACTGTCCCAATAATAACGTGCACTGATCACCTTTCAAATTAAGGAATTCGCACCGGAATCATTTCCATAGGTGCCCTCATGGATTTCTCGAAATACGTAATCAGTGTATCCTGGTCCCAAGCATACTACCAAGGGTCCGTCGAAGGTTCTTCTGTATAGAGTTCCATTTTCGTCGAGTGAAAATGGGACTGCCTTGGTCTGAAGAGACTTTGACTCTTTTGGGTCAACGGGTAGCTTCCCACTTCCCAAATACTTGATGTACTTACTTCTCAAATCCCATGTCAGGCTGGCGGAGTTGATTTCGGCATGGCCTTCTTTAATCACTAATTTGGATAGATGAACGACAGCACCGGGGAGTATGTCGTCCTCCTCGACGGACAATCCCAGGTTTGCGAGTGCATCTGCCTCGTTGTTTTACTCTCGAGGTATGTGGACCAGAGTCCATTCTTTGAAGCGATGCAAAGTGCCTTGAAGTTTGTCTAGGTATCGTTGTTTCATGTCCTCTCGAACCTCAAAACTTCCATTCACCTGGTTTACTAACAGAAGGGAATCACATTTTTCTTCGATGATTTCCGCTCCTAAGCTTTTGGCCAATTCAAGACCTGCAATCATAGCCTCATACTCGGCTTCGTTGTTAGTCAACTGGGCAGTTTTTATAGATTGTCTAATCAAGCCACCCGTAGGTGGTTTCAAAACTACGCCAAGCCCGGATCCTTTCACGTTCGAGGCACCGTCGGCGAATAAGGTCCATATCCCCGATGTTGTGCCCGTTTTTAGTAAAATTTCTTTTTCTACCTCGAGAACGAGGGCGGGCGTAAAGTCAACCACGAAGGCTGCCATAATTTGGGACTTGATAGTCATTCGGGGCTGGTATTCTATATCATAACCCCCGAGCTCGATGGCCCATTTGGCCAGTCGTCTCAATAATTCGGGTTTATGCAATATATTTTGAAGAGGGTACGTCGTTAAAACACATACATGGTGACATTGAAAATAAGGCTTCAGCTTCCGAGATGCACTTATTAATGTTAGAGCTAATTTTTCTAAGTGTGGATACCAGGTTTCAGCATCTCCCAAGGTTTGACTCACATAGTAGACAGGGAATTTCATACCTTGCTCATCTCGAACCAACACGCCACTCACCGCTACCTCGGACACTACCAAATACAGATAAAGCATTTCGTCCTCCTTCGGGGTGTGGAACAAAGGCTGGCTCGAGAGATACCGCTTTAACCCTTCCAAGGTATGTTGACACTCCGGGGTCCATTCAAAGTTAATTTTCTTTTTAAGTAAGGAGAAGAAGTGATGGCTCCGATCTGATGATCTCGAGATGAATCGGCCTAACGCCGTTATCCGCCCGTTCAGCCGCTGTACGGCCTTCACATTGTTTACCACCATGATTTTTTTGATGGCCTTGATTTTGTCGGGGTTGATTTCAATCCCCTTGTTTGATACCATGAAGCCTTAAATTTTTCCGAACCTACGCCGAAGGCACATTTCTCGGGGTTGAGCTTCATGCTGTAGCTTCTAAGGATGTCGAATGTTTCCTGCAAATGAGTCAAATGGTCCTTTACGTGTAGGGACTTAACTAGCATGTCATCAATGTAAACTTCAATGGATTTGCCTATCTGATGTTCGAACATTTTATTAACTAACTGTTGGTATGTGGACCCTGCATTTTTTAGTCCGAAAGGCATTACATTGTAGCAGTACGTGCCATACTTCGTGATGAACAAAGTTTTCTCCCTATCCTCGGGGTTCATTGGAATTTTATTATACTCGGAGTAGGCGTCAAGAAAGGTGAGGATCTCGTGGACAGCCGTGGCATCAATCAAGCAATCGATGTTGGGCAACGGTAATGAATCTTTAGGGAAAGCTTTATTTAAGTCTTTCTAGTCTACACATATTCTTAAATTGTTCCCCTTCTTGGGAACCACTACTGCATTGTCCAACCATTCGGGATGTTTTACTTCCTTGATGGACCCTATTTTGAGGATTTTTGTTACCTCGTCTTTGACGGATGCATGCTTTATCTCAGACTGAGGCCTTCTTTTCTGCTTCACCGGTTTGAACCCGGGGGTCGACGCTTAGGCAATGAGTGGTTATTTTCGGTGGGATACCTGTCAAGTATAAGTGGGACCAAGCAAAGAAATCAACATTGTTAACAATAAATTGAATGAGTTTTTTCCTGAGTTCAGGGATTAATCTCGTTCCCAGGTATACCTTTCGATCTAGAAGATATTCCATCAGGACAACTTGCCCCAGGTCCTCGACCGTTGATTTGGTTGCGTTCGATTCTTCGGGGGCGACGAAGATTCGAGCAGTGAGAAGTCTTCTTCATCATCCTTGGGGACCTGTTCATTTCTTGACCCCTCCGAGGTGGAGTATATAGGCATTGGTTCCATGTCATGAACGGCAAACATTTCCTTTGCCACATGTTGCTCCCCATACACCATTTTCACGTCATCTTTAGTTGGGAATTTTAACATCTAGTGGAGAGTCGATCGTACTTCCCTCAAGTGGTGTATCCACGGCCTTCCATAAGGGCGTTGTATCTCGTGTTACATTCGATGATATGAAACTTGGTATCCCAAACCGTACCGGACACATTGACTGGGAGGGTGATTTCCCCCCTTCGTCGTTTCGCTTCTCATGTTAAATCCACTGAGGGATCGAGAGTCGGGCATGATTCGGTCGAGCACCTCGAGCCGCTCCACTACTTCCAACCTAATTATATTGGCTGAGCTACCTGGATCCACGAGCACACATTTAATTTGAACATTATCTAAGAGAAAAGAAATTAACAGCGCATCACTATGTGGTTGGGACAAGGCTTCAATATCTTCTTCACTGAACACAACAGTTCCTTTGAGCATATAACTTTGAGTTCGTTCTTTTGTGGTAATGGGCAGTTTGGCCCGTTTGAACGTGGGTTCTCGCGGGACACCAGTCTCTCCAATAATTACGTTAACGACATACTGGGTTCTCCCAGACCATTCTCCTCGTTCGATCCTTTTTCTTGGAAGTGGATCTTGGCTCGATCATCGAGAAATACACGAAGATTCCTTTTGTTGATCAATTGGGCCGCTTTTCGGGTAGGAGTTCTCCGCGCTTCATACTGCTCTTCTCTGCATGTGTTTCCATCTGTGCGGGAGCTTATGTTGACATGCAGAGCGTTGCGTGAGCCTTCAACAACGGGGATTTGTACTGGTTCCCCTTCGGGGTTTTGCGGTGGTATGCTGGTGCATGAAGCAGCTGCACCGTTCTCTCCGTGATCCTCAGGACCGTTTCATGTGCATTCAGTGAGTTAGACATTTTCTGACCTGAAATCGAATATTTTAGGACAAGAAAAAGCGTAAAGAATAACTTGCATTTTTAAAAAACCATCACTAAAACAATCACTATTATTTTTAGCCCCACGGTGGGCGCCAAATTGTTTACCTTGAAAATGGTAATTAAAATTATATTTGATTTTGTGGTTCTAAAACTAAGTGATCTATTTTGATACCGGTTGTTTAGGCAATAGATGCTAAATGAGAGGTGGGAAAATGAAATAAAATCGAAGGATAACAAGATTTTGCAAATCGAGCAGTGGAGAGACAGGGTCTCGAGGTCGATCTGAATGTGACTCGAGGTCGAGCTCAGGGGCTCGATAACGGGAGGTTGAAAGTGATTCGACAGTGTCTAAGGCCTTTAAGATGGCCTCTTTATGATCAATAATGAGCAATGAATGAAGAACGATTAATGAACACAAAAAATGAAAGACAATAAATCAATGAGAAAATTGTAAAGAATGTTTGAGTTAGGGGGCAGAGAATGTTCTTAGTCTTGTATCTTACAAAGTGAAAAGGGTACCCTTTATATGTGAGGGGGGAATCTCAATATAGTACATGTGTAATTATTACAAAAGAGAGATGGCTGGCACAACCACTTAATGCCACGGTACGGGCCTGTATTATTTTTGCAGGCTTGGTCAGCTTTAACCACGTGCCTTCTGGAACTTCTCGCTTTCCCATAAAACTCTACGATGTTTACTCTGCCCCGAGATATATCGACTCCTCGGAATACTTCCTCGAGGGATGTACCTCAGGGTTGAAATTTGAATTTTGCTCTTATACAGCCGAGGTCGAGGCTCAGAATGCTAAAGAAGCCTTAAAATCGGCCTTCACTGGTTTCACCACATATATATATGTTGTTATTGTTGTGTTCCTCTATTGTTGGTGTTATCTTGAATTTGGAGGAAGCTTCTCGTTTTAATATAAAATAAGCCTATCGTTCGTTAGGCGATAGTTGTACCCTACGTAACTTGATGATAGTATTATTATGTTTGTTGTAGATTAAGGTGATAAGAGACGAGTTCAACGTGGTTACTGGAAAGATTATGATAAGGTATTTTAAGGCTAAACATTTCCTTCATTTTGGCATGATCCTGTAATTACATGCATTTGAAAATGAGACATAAAGAGAAGTGTATGTACATTATCCTAGTCTCATAAGTTACAGTATTCTCCATTATCGAGACTTTATATCTAGTTAAGTGTTGTCTTCTTCCATTCAAGATAGAAGATATATATATATATATATATATATATATATATATATATATATATATATATATATATATATATATAT
>ML383860.1:25505-47649 GCA_005239525.1 Nicotiana knightiana
ATACTCCCGAATTTATATACATTATCCTAGTCTCATAAGTTACAGTATTTTCCCTTATCGGGACTTCATATTCAATCGAGTATTGTCTTCTTCCAGTCAAGAGAGTAGAGTGTGTGTGTGTGTGTGTGTGTGTGTGTATACAGTATTATAGTATTTTCATCACCATCGAGCTATAATCGGTGGGTAGGCCCCTATTGGGTAACCTCTAATCAGATGGTATATTATATACCGATCCTACTGTGGTCGAACGCCTATGAGAGAGACTAGAATGGCTGGAGATACCGAATCTAGTATGTTGAGGATAAGCGAGCCTACTACGGCCGAGTAGTTACACGTTCCGAGCCTCAAAGAGTCGGGCCTCTATTTTACTAAATATATTGAGAGAGTTGAGTCAGTATCAACATGTAAGTATATCTCCAGACAATCATTGACTCCCAGTTACTTTCAGTTATCATACTATCAGTTTAGTTTGAGCTTTCAGTTATTCTATTGCCTTATATACTCGGTACGTTATTTCCTACTGACATCGCATTCCTAGGGACGCTGCATTTCATGCATGCAGGTTCGGATAGACAGACTGGTAGACCTCTTTCCGTAGGTGTTGCTCGTGATCAGCTTGATCGGTAAGCTCCATGTCCTTCGGAGTTGTTGGGTCTAGGGTTTTGAGTGCATATTGTGTATATATGTATATATATTTATGGGTAGGTCGGGGCCTTGTTCTGACCACAGTACATCCATATGTAGAGGACTGTAGACATATCTTATCAGTTAGTGTAATATGTTGGGCTTGTAGGCCTTGTATGTATATTTTTGTTGGTTTGGCAGTTGTAGTAGCTATGGCGGCCCTTGTCTGCCCAGCTTTATATTGATGTTCTGTCAGAGCTAGTTTCTGTTCAATTTTATATTTATTTCACAAATTGTCTTGCAATGTGGCCCTATGTCCAAAGTATGCCATTGTATATTCAGAGAACCTCAGTCCCAAGTTGGTACGCTAGGTTAAGTGAGGCACCGAATGCCGGTCTCGCCCCTAGGTTTGAGGCGTGACATTCTTCTTCCATTTTGCGCAATAATATCCTGCTCTTATTAATGTCTTTACCAATGATCTTCCCCCTATGTGATTTCCACAATGCCCCTCATGTACTTCTCTCATCACATACTCCATTTTTGATGAACTGAGGCACCATGCCAAAGGTCCACCAAATATGTTTTGATATAAATTTCCACGAATTAACCAATACCAAGATGCTTTTTGGCGAAATAATTGTGACTTCTTCTTTCCTCAGGAAAGATACCATACTACAGAAAATTCACAAATTTGTTTCTCCAATCCCAAGTTAGATTATTAAATTTTACCTAAATATGTACCCTCTCTCAAGAAATACACACTAAATAGGCATAGTCAATTGATGACCATTCAATTAATAGCACTAAACACGTAGTTGAACAAGTAGAGAAATCTAATGGTTCAATTATATAAAAACATAACGAGAATTTATCTTACAAAAGGTTCCATCAAAATCCTAGATAACAAATTAGCTATTCATAATATTACGCAAAACTACAATAATAGAATTCATAACCAAATAACGAAAATAGGAAGAAGGAAGTGAAAAACTCGTAGAAGAATTCTCATCTTTGCTCCTAGCGTCTTGCCTCCTTGGGTCGAATCCATCTCTAATGATGTCTCTCCAATAGTGTCTACCTTTCAAAAACTAAATCTAAGGGGCATTTATAAGGTAAGGGCCAAATTCTACATGTCCAAAACTAATGAGAAATTAAAATTTTCTCGGATGGCATCATCAGCGCGAGGCACTGTCTATGAAGACATTGTTTATGCGCAAGCCACTGCCTGGGGTGTCAAATGATGTGCCAGAGAATTTTGGCACACTTAATACCAATTGCTTAGATTTTAGCTCGTTTTTAATGCAATTGTCTTTTATACTTATGTAATTTTGATGTTTTGTAGTGAATGTCGCTTGAGGACGCAAAAATATGGAAATGGAATCAAAAAGCTGAAGAAAGACAAGAATGGGCAAAATGTGACCGCATAGTTGAAAATGTGGACCGCAAATCCAACATGCGGACCGCATAATGCCCCGGTGAACCGCAGAGTCCAACAGTCAGTATGGCCAAGTCCAAGTAAAGAAATGCGGTCCATTATGCGACCGCGTAACAGGCATGTTGGCTGCATAATGGATCGCAAACCTCCTATAGAAGTGGCTGAGAGCATAAATGTGATGACACGATGCGGCCGCATATCAACAATGCGGACCGAATAACTGGAATGCGGTGACTTCTTGGAACTAGGGTTTTGAAGATACGGTGTGATTGAAGAGAATTCAGACCGCATATCTGTTATGCGACAGAAATGCAGTCGCATATTTGACCTGGAAGGGCATTTTTGTCCGAAATTGGCCCCGAGTTTTAGCCCACAATAAATAGATTTATTGGACTTTTGTGGGGGCATCTTGTCTGGAAAAAGAGCTACAATTCAAACTTTGAATAGTCTCATCTTTTGGAAGCTTTCAAGTGAAGAATCTTGCACTTTTGTAAGCATTTATGACATTTAATATTCCTTTGCTTTTGTATTCTAGCATGTGTGGCTAGTTTTAAATACTAAGGTTGTGGACCCTAAATGGGTGTAATGTCAATGGGTGTTTAACATTGAATATATGTATAATGGTTGGTTGATATTTACTTACTTCTCATTCTTCATTTATTGTTAGTGGTTGCAAACATTAACAAGCTCCATTATATTCTTTCTCTACTTAGAAAAGTGAGTTAGGGTTTGGTAGGAGTAAATATCAAAGACTCAAGGTTTTAAACCTTGTTTAATGGAATCGCTTATTTATTTAATGGAATAAATAAGTGTATTTTATTTGGCATAACTTGATTACTCTTAATTGCCACTCTTTTATATTTGGAAAAATCATAAAGAGAAATACTACCCAACTATTGGAAAATATTGGGTAGTCGTTTAGAAATCATTTACATATCAAAAGGACCTTCCATTAGAAATATATCATATTAATACCGGTAGCATTACATTTCATTCAAGGGGACACAATCTTGGTATAGATAATCAAATTAATTACAACCTTATTTAATCATCCTTGTTGTTATTACATTAAATTACAATTCAATCTACTACAATACTTTTGTTACTCTAACGGAATAGAAATACGAGTTAAGTTAAGATTCACACTACTCAAGTAAACTTTTCACGCTTATTCCCTGTGGGATTCGACCCCAACCTCGTTGGGTTACTGTATTTGACACCGATTGCTTTACACTATTTTAAGGTGTAATTTGAGCGTATCCAATTTTTGCGCCATTGCCGGGAATACGGTTTTGAAATTACTAACTAGTGTGCACTTTACTTTACATCTTTTCTATCCCATTACATTTTGCTTGCTTTGCTTGGTGTGATAGGTGAGAATGGTCGAGTATGAGGAAGATTAGAACCCCTTTGCAGACATTAAGGAATATCTTGATGATACCAATGCTATCCTTCTTCCACGGGTGGAAGCTACTACATTCAAAGTAGAACATGGGTTAATCCTAATGCTTAAAGCAGAAGGATTATTCAGAAACTCTACCGATGATGATCCAACGCAACACCTTAGGAACTTCTTGGGTGTATGTTCCATGCATAAGCATAACAATGTAACAGACGACGCCTTGAGATGCGAGTATTCAAATACTCATTGACTGGAGAAACGAGAAAGTGGATTCAAAATCTACCTCCTCAATCTATCACTTCTTGGCCCGAGCTTGTCTGTGCATCTTGTCCAAGTGGTTCTCTCAGATCAAGAAGTCTGAGCTTAGAGATAAAATCTTCTTCTTCAAACAAATACCAGGAGAACACTTACATGAAGCGTGGGACCGATTCAAGTTGTACTTAGTGAGGTCACTGAACCGTGGTTTTCCAGATGGAATTCTGATGGAGAAGTTCTACATGGGTTTGGATCCATTATTTCATTCCATATCAAAAAATGCAGCAGAAGGATCTTTCATGGACAAATCATTCACCCAGATACACAAATCCTGGATAAAATGGCCAAACACAATCAAGCATGGCATTTCGAAGATGCTAATGGTCGAATTTCTTATGGTACTCCCTCTCTTACCAACATGATCAAGGAAAATAAACAGAGAGACCAATTGATTACCGGGCTTGCCACCAACATTGATGTGTTGACAAAGATGTTCACGGAGAGCCAAACAAAGAAGGTAAATGTTGTGGAAGACATGCAACCGATGGGAAATCAAGAGTTTGAAGAAGCCAATTATGTTCATAATTCTCAAGGAGGATATCGACAACAAAATCAATGGAGGCCAAACCCGAAGGGGCAAGGCCAACAAAATTGGCGCAATGACCAAGGTTGATCGAGTCAAGGTAATTAGAACAACAACAATAGAAATTATGCCAACCGGAGCTCCAACCCCTATGTTCCATCGAAGGGGCAATATTACAAGGAGGGTACTTCAAATGAATCCAAGTTAGAAGGGATGCTTGAAAAGATCTTGCAAAATCAAGAGAGAGGTGATGCTACAATGAATAATATGTCCGAAATCGTGGGTCACATACCGCCTCTATACAAAATCTTGAGATGCAAATGCGAGACTTGTCAAGAGAACAAAACCCTAAGTAAAAAGTACTATTCCAAGTGATACAATTGTCAACCCAAAGGGTAATGTGAGAGATTCATCTTCTCATTGCATGGCTATTACGACTAGAAGCGGTAAGGTCCTTCAAGGTGAGAGTGAACAAGTAGTTGAGGTAGATGATCTGGAGCAAGAAGTTAAGGCACAAGTCGAAGTGTTGGTTGTTGTTGAAAGTGAGAAGCCCTCCCAAGAGGTAAAAATCAAAAAAGCAAAGCATGAGGAGGTTAAGGAGAAGGTGAAGGAGACCCCAAAATCTCTTCCACCGATTCCTCGACTTACTCCTCCATTCCCTTAAAGACTTGCAAGAAGGGTAGATGATGGAAAGTTCGAGAAGTTCTATGATATTTTGAAGCAATTGTCGGTAAACGTCCCTTTTTTGGAGGATTTCCAAGAGATGTCGGGATTTGCAAAATACTTAAAAGACTTGATGACCAAGAAGAGATCCACCAATAATGAAGTGGTGAACATGACTCACCGGGTTAGTGCTATTGTTTCCACAACCACCGTTGAAAAGAAGGAAGACCCAGGAGAATTCACCATTCCATGTACTATCGGGTTGAGGGATTTTGCAAGGGCACTTTGTGATAATGGTGCTAGCATAAATTTGATGCCTCTTGCTATTTACAAGCAAGCGAGATTGGGGTTTCCAAGACCCACAAGTATGAGATTGCAAATGGCCGACCATTCAATCAAGAGACCCGTGGGTATTGTTGATGATGTCTTAGTAAAAGTGGGGAAGTTCCTCCTCTCGGCCGACTTTGTTATCCTTGATTGTGCGGTTGACAAGGAAATTCCTATCATATTGGGAAGACCATTCCTTGCCACGGGAAGAGCCTTGATGGACTCGGAACAAAATGAAATCAAATTCCGAGTGAAAGATGAGGAAGTCACTTTCCAAGCTAGTAAGGGTTTGAAGTTGCCGAACGCATATGAAGGGATCTAAGTAATAGATGTTGTTGATGAGGTCGAGGATGCTAGTGACATGACGATGGTGTAAGAGTTCCTTGGTGAGGCCTTGGCGAAAATCTTGATAAATTTTGATGGAGAGGACATGGAGGGGTATGTAGAAGCCGTGAATGCATTGGAAGGATGAGGGTCCTACTCTTATGCACCGAAGAAGCTCTCTCTTGACTTAGAGAAGAGATCCACTCCTCCCGCAAAGCCTTCCATCCTGGAGCCACACAACTTGAGCTCAAGCCACTTCGGCCACATTTGAGGTACAAATTTCTTGGCTCTAATGATACTTTACCTGTAATCGTTTCCTCTTTGTTGGATGATGTGCAGGTAAAAAAATTGTTGAATGTCTTGCGGGAACACTGACAAGCGATTGGATGGACAATAGCGGACATTCAAGGGATTCCCGCTGGAATTTGTGAGCATAAAATCCAGTTGGAGGACGAAAGCAAGCCGAGTGTTGAACACCAAAGGAGGTTGAATCCATCGATGCAAGAGGTGGTCAAGAAAAATATAATCAAGTTGTTAGATGCCTAGGTTGTCTACCCATTGCGGATAGATCATGGGTGAGTCCGGTACAGTGTGTACCAAAGAAGGGAGGCATGACAGTAATTCACAATGAAAAGAATGAGCTTATCCCTACACGGATCAAAGATCATTTCCCTATGCCTTTTATTGATCAAATACTTGATAAGCTAGCGGGAAGATCATTATATTGCTTCCTCAATGGGTATTCCAGCTATAACCAAATCAATATAGCATTGGATGACCAAGAAAAGACAACATTCACTTGCCCATATTGAATCTTTGCCTTTAGCCTAATGTCGTTTGGTTTATGCAACGCTCCGGCTACCTTTCAAAGATGCATGATGTCCATCTTCTCAAACATGGTAGAGGATTTCCTAGAGGTTTTCATGGACGACTTTTCGGTGGTAGGTGATTCTTTTGAGAATTGTCTTGACAATCTTAGACAAGTGATGAAGCAATGTGAGGAGACCAACCTTGTACTTAACTGGGAGAAATTCCACTTCATGGTGGACGAAGGCCTTGTATTGGGGAACAAAATTTCAAAACATGGCATAGAGGTTGATCGAGCAAAAGTTAAAATCATCTCCACACTTCCTCCACCAACATCGGTAAAAGGTGTCAGAAGCTTTTTAGGGCATGCCAGATTTTATCGGCGTTTTATCAAGGAGTTCTCCAAAACTGCAAATCCTATGTGAAAGCTCCTTGAAAAAGACGTCAAGTTTGTGTTTGATGAAAAGTTCCTTAAGGCATTTGAGGAGCTAAAAGAGAAGCTCACCACGGCACCCATTATTGTCACACCGGATTGGTCTCTTCCATTTGAGCTCATGTGTGACGCCAGTGGTGTAGCTATTGGAGCAGTTCTAGGTCAACGACATAACAAGGTTTTGCATCCCATTTATTATGCAAGCAAGACACTCAACGGGGCACAAGTGAACTATACTGTGATAGAGCAAGAGCTTCTTGCCATTGTATATGCTTTTGAAAAGTTCCGAGCTTATTTGTTGGGGTCTAGGGTGGTGGTCTATACCGACCATGCCGCTCTTCGCTATCTCATGTCAAAGAAAGATGTCAAACCCACGTTAATCTGGTGGGTCCTCCTATTGCAGGAATTTGACTTTGAGGTCAAGGACCGTAAAGGCACAGAAAACCAAGTGGCGGATCATCTCTCTAGGCTTGAAGAAGACGGGCAACCAAAGGAAAATCTTGACATCAATGATGCGTTCCCTGATGAGCATATTTTGGCATTGTCTTCTTCATCTACTCCTTGGTACACCGATATTGCTAACTACTTGGTAAGTGACCTCATTCTAGATGGACTGGAAGCGTACCAAAAGAAGAAGTTTTTGAGAGAGTGTCGGCAATATTATTGGGAAGAACCATTCTTGTTCCGCATTTGTGATGATAACATCATCAGGATATGCGTTCCAGAAGAAGAGATGATGCCAATTCTAAAGGCATGCCATGACTCACCGGTTGGGGGTCATCATGGGGGTAATAGAACGGCCGCAAAGGTACTTGAATGTGGCTATTATTGGCCGTCAATTTTTCAAGATGCAAATAAAATGGTCAAGGCTTGTGACCAATGTCAGAGTCAGGGATAAATCTCTAAGAGGCATGAAATGCCAATGCACTTTGTGATGGAGGTCGAGATCTTTGATGTGTGGGGAATTGACCTTATGGGCCCCTTTGTAAGCTCATGTGGTATTAAATACATCCTGGTGGCTGTGGACTATGTGTCCAAGTGGGTTGAAGCAATTTCCCTACCAAACAATGAGTCAAGGAGTGTAACCGCATTCTTAAAGAAAAATATATTCACATGGTTTGGTACTCCTAGAGCCATTCTTAGTGATGGTGGGTCTCACTTCTGTAACAAGGCTTTCACGGGGCTACTAGAGAAATATGGCGTCAAGCATAAGGTGGCCACACCTTATCATCCCCAATCAAGTGGCCAAGTTGAAGTTTCCAACCGGGAGATAAAGAATATTCTAGCAAAGACTGTTAATACCAACAGGACCTACTGGTCAAATAAGCTAGATGATGCATTGTGGGCATACCGCACGGTGTACAAAACCCCTATTGGTACTTCACCTTTCTGGTTAGTCTTTGGTAGAATTGCAGCACAAAGCCATGTGGGCTTTAAAAAGGTTGAACTTGGACTGGGCTGAAGCTGTAAATTTAAGGTTAACACAACTCAATGAAATGGAGAAATTCCGCTTCCATACATATGAAGTGCAGTTGTGTACAAGGAAAGGATGAAGTTCGTCCACGACAAAAAGATTTTAAAAAGAGAGTTCAATTCGGGTGACTTGGTTTTTCTTTTCAACTCAAGGCTCAAATTGTTTCCGGGCAAGCTAAATTCAAAGTGGTCCGACCCGTTAAAGGTGGTAGATGTATCCCCTTTTGGAGCTGTGGAATTAGAATCTGAGCATGGGCTCCGAACCTTCAAAGTAAATGGCCAGTGAATCAAGCACTACTTGAGCACAGATGGAGAAAAACACTTGGTGGAACAGTTGGCTCTCAAAGATGGTCCATGCCCGACCAATGAGTAAGACCGAAAAGGGGCCAACTTCGTCATGCCGTGAAGTTAAATCAAGCGCTTCATGGGAGGCAACCCATATGTGGTAACATCCTTTTTGTTCTTCAATTTTTTTTTTATTTTGGTTAGATAGATTAAATTGAGCAATTTAAAGTGTGTGATTGAGTGCAGGTGATCCAAAAGGTCATAAAATAGGGAGAAATTACGTATGAAATGGAAGAAAAATCACTAAGGGAGGTTTGCTACACGTATGCGGTCGCATATTTACTATGCGGACCGCATAGTCATCGCATACCTGGGCAGTTTGCTGGGGAAAAATTGGTTTCCAAAATGCGGTGAAGACGTGCACTTTGTGGATCGCATATCGTTTATGTGATCGCAAAGTGCACCGCATAATGGCTTTGAGGTACCTGAGCTAACATTACCGCATAACACTTATGCGGTCGCATAATGTGTTATGCGGTCACTTAAGCACTCATTCTCACCAGGTAAGTAACCCACCCACTTCGCATAAATGCTATCGTTTGCACACAATTCACACATAAACAAAACAAATACAAAAAAAAAAAGAGAAAAGAATAGAGGACTACGGCTAGTTGAAATTGGAAAAAGTGAATGACATTGTTTGAATCAATCTCCTTGCATGTGTCTCATTCATATACCTCTGGTATGTCCTCCTTCCTTACCTCATTTCTATTATTTTTAGTTTTAATTTTTTTTTATTTGTTCACGTAAATTTTAGTCCTTGGTTTTCTTTTTTATTTTGTGTTGTTATTTGTAGTTATCTACTCATCGTGAGAGTTCTTGAATAATTAAGTACGTTGAGCTTGCTGGGTAGTGAATTTATGAACTACCATTGTTAGTGTTAGAAGCAAACCGTGGGAACGATGATGTTCTGTGGCCCGCAAAGTCAATGTGCGGTCCGCATTCGTGCAGCATAGGAAACCCTAGGTGGCCTAAGGAAGAAGACCAAATGCGACGGCTTTGCGATCGCATAAGCGATTGCGGACCACAAAGCCACCGCATACCCAGACAGTCACTACCCAGTTTTGGCATGTTGTTTGTGGTAGTTCTGCAATCGCATATCCAACTATGCGGTGGATTTTGCGATCGCATAGTGTGATTGCCTTTTCTACGGCTCAGTTTGCGATGGGTATGCGAACCGCATAATGGATATGCGATCGCATAACTCATCGCATAATTGTTTCATCTCTTGCAGATTGATATTTGCGGCAGGTTTGTGGTCTGCATAGTGGTTATGTGACCGCATAACCTATCGCATTTTTGACTATTCTTTGTAACATTTTTCTCTGATGTCTGCTATGTCGCTCACACTTTGTTTCTTTACAGATATGGCTACGAAGAAATCTATTATTGGTAAAAAGAGGACCTCATCCGGCCATCTAGCACAACAAGCCAAACGTTCACGACAAGAACTATCCCGACCTATTGCTCAGCATCCCTCCCAGTCTGATGAGGAGGAGACCTTGCCCTCAGTCGACCTACAGGCTGAGGCAAGAATAAAGAGGGGAGATGATTTCCAACTCTGGTTTAAGGTCACAGGCTCTAGGAGTCTGTATAAAGAAGGGATCACGAAACGAAAAATCCTCGAAGAGAAATAGTTGAGTTTGAACGGACTATAAGAGCAGTACCCTCACATACTGGAGAATATCAAGGGTAGAAACAGGGATTGCTTCGCTCACGCGCCTGATGATTTCAATGAAATAGTAGTGCGAGAGGTCTATGCATCCTACAGGGCCTCCAGAACAGCTCATCACAAGCGCAACAAGGTCTTCTTTGAGTCGGTCATTGTTTGGGGGAAGTCAGTGCTTTGTGACAAGGACACAATAAATGACATGTACTTTAAAAGCTGGAGTCCAGGCACAGCTGAGTATGAGGCCAAATGGGCCAACAGAGATGGTGAGCGAGCCTGGATTACCTCAGTGATCGCAAAGGGGACCTATGCTTGGATTGACCCTCTGTATAAAATATTCAAGGAAGATCTTACACGAGAGGGTAGATTTTGGATCATCTTTGTCACCTCTCGCTTGATATCATCCCGGAATGAGACTGACATAAGCATTGAGAAAGCTCTTCTCATTGCATTCATTATGACTGGATCAAGATTGATGTCGGTGACATTATCTTCCCAGAGTTAGGGGTCCGAGCCAACCAGACAGCCACGTCACTTCCCTTCTCATGCTTAATCATAGCCTTCTGTAAGGCAGGGTTAGACCTTGACTTCTCCACACTGATGACAGCACCTAAGCCACAGACTGTCGGAGCTTCCCTGACTCCAGCTCTCCCTACAGACATTGACATCCCATCTAGGGATGATTTTGGACACTCTGTCGAGTCCGAGGCTGGGGAGACAGACGAGGAGTCATGGTTCGATAAGGATGAGGGTCCTCAGGAGAAAGGCAAGCAGGTTGTCGTCCCTACAGCTACAGAAAAGAAAGAAGAAGAAGCTATTCAGACGGTGATTGAGCACTCACTCGCAGACATGGTCACCGACGCCACATCATTGACCATTCTGCCATCATCAGGCGAGGCTAGAAGCTCCCAGTCCCCAGTCCCATCATCAGGGCAGGTCAAGGTCACACCTCTACCTGTGGAGGTCACTCCTCAGGTTGCGATGTCATCAGTCCTAGCCCCAGTATCAGAGGGTAACTCCACCACCATTCAGCAGTCTACAGACTCCCATAGCGTTTAGTGCGCCCCAGGGAGCCCCTAATACTCTATTTTTCATTTCTTATGCATTGGGGTCAATGCATTCTTTTCAGTTGGGGGTAGGATAGCCTTGTATATCTTGTATATATTTATTTTTATTTTTTTTGTAATCTTGTACATATTTTTTAGTGATCTTGGTGTATATAAGCAAATGTCTCTTCAACTCTTGTATATAATTGTGTTATCTTTGTATATAAAAAAAAACCCCAAAAACAATTAGATAGTTGTATGAATGTACATCTTTAGTAATTAGCAATGAATTCCCCTTGGTTTTTCTTCGCCGGGTTCTTTTCCAAAGGTGTAATAGTAGAACCATGGCAGTTGGATGAAACATTTTGACCGGTTTGGTGTGAGTGTGTAGTTTCAAGCATGTATGGCTGTAAATAACCTATACCCTTCCGTTGTAAAAAAAAACAAATATTGTTGATCATCGGGGTGAACTTGAGGCTCGCTCTGTGACTCTATGCTTACTTAGAATTATCTCTGAGTTTCCAAGTGTAAAACTATGTTGAGCCAAACAGCTCATGTGCCATGTGTGTTAGTTTTGTGTAAATAATTCTCGTGTTTACTTCTGTCATCTAGAACTTTCCCGGTTGGTCTTTCGATGCTAATGATAAGTACATTTAGTTGGAGATATGACCTTAGGCAGTCTTTGTGTTATTTGAAAACCCAGTTAGCCTTTTAAGCTACCCATTGTATAGACATTATCACTAGTTACCCCATTTGAGCCTTTAACCTTTTCTTCGGTCACCTCATTACAAACCTTTCCCATTTTGTAAAATAATTCCCTCTTTTGAACTTGTCCCTCCTTGGACATTAAGAATGAGGCTAAAAGCCTAAGTTGGGGGTGTGGTGTCAAGTTGGAAATTGGTAAGGTTGTATAGTGAGTGTAAGAACCTATACCTCAAAGTGTTCACATGAAATTATTCAAGCTCCGAAAGAAAAGAAAAAGAAAAAGAAATATTTGTATATATATCGAAATATGGAGCCTTGAAGAAAACTAGAGAGGTATCTAAGGTGGTTCGGTGTTTGTAACTAGGAGCCAATGAGGGTTGTGTGGTTTGAAATGAAACAAAGGACAACAAGAAAGAAAAATGTGAGTAGTGTTCAAGGAGGGTGTAGTCACTTGTACCCAAATGTTTATACAACCCTTTCCTAAGCCTACATTACACGCTTAAAAAGTCCTTATGGGATATCCAACAGAATGTTCTTGAATAGGCGACGAATTAAAATAAGGGCAAGCTTATGATATGATGTGTTGTAACACTTGAAACTCTTTGTGAGAGTGAGTGTCTTTTTGACTATGTCCCTTTTTGTTGTCATTGTAAATATTGTGAGTTTGGGACTTTCTTTCTGGTGAGGGCATATAAACTGTGAGGTCTAACAGAAGTTGAGCTCTTGAAGTCGAATGCAAAGGCACTTAGCTGAGAGTAACGTTTTGTCAAATTGGTGGAGGCTCAAAGTTCACAAGTTGATCAGTTTTTGTAAATAGCAATGATTGTTCAGGAAGGGTAAATAAACGAAATTCCACGCTTGTAATACTGAAAATTAACACCGTCCACGGACACTATCGTTCATGTCGTTTAGTTGGAGTCTAGAATAGGATAGAGTTCTTTTAGTTGCTTGAGGACAAGCACGAGTTTAAGTTGGGGGTGTTGATGTGCCGGAGAATTTTGGCACATTTAATACCAATTGCTTAGATTTTAGCTTTCTTTTAATGCAATTGTCTTTTATACTTATGTAATTTTGATGTTTTGCAGTTCATGAAGCTTGAGGACCCAAAAATATGGAAATGGAATCAAAAAGCCGAAGAAAGACAAGAATGGGTAAAATGCGGACCGCAAATCCAACATGCGGACCGCATAATGCCCGGGTAAACCGCAGAGTCCAACAGACAGTGTGGCCAAGTCCAAGTGAAGAAATGCAGTCCATTATGCGACCGCATAAAAGGTTTGCGGGCCGCATAATGGATCGCAAACCTCCTATAGAAGTGGCTGAGAGCATAAATGCGATAACACTATGCGGCCGCATATCAACAATGCGGACCGCATAACTAGAATGCGGTGACTTCCTGGAACTAGGGTTTTGAAGATGCGGTGTGATTGAAGAGAATGTTGACCGCATATCTATTATGCGACAGAAATGCGGTCGTATATTTGACCTGGAAGGGCATTTTTTTCCGAAATTGGCCCCGAATTTTAGCCCATTATAAATAGATTTATTGGGATTTTGTAGGGGCATCTTGTCTGGAAAAAGAGATACAATTCAAACTTTGAATAGTCCCATCTTTTGGAAGCTTTCAAGTGAAGAATCTTGCACTTTTGTAAGTATTTATGACATTTAATATTCCTTTGCTTTTGTATTATAGCATGTGTGGCTAGTTTTAAATACTAAGGTTGTGGACCCTAAATGGGTGTTTAACATTGAATATATGTATAATGGTTGGTTGATATGTATTTACTTCTCATTCTTCATTTATTGTTAGTGGTTGCAAATATTAACAAGCGCCATTATATTCTTTCTCTACTTGGAAAAGTGAGTTAGGGTTTGGTAGTAAATATCAAAGACCGAAGGTTTTAAACCTTGTTTAATGTAATCGCTTAGGTATAAGTGTATTTTATTTGGCATAACTTGATTACTCTTAATTGCCACTCTTTTATATTTGGAAAAATCATAAAGAGAAATACTATCCGACTATTAGAAAATATTGGGTAGTCGTTTAGAAATCATTTGCATATCAAAAGGAGCTTCCATTAGAAATATATCATATTAACACCGGTAGCATTATATTTCATTGAAGGGGACACAACCTTGGTTTAGATAATAAAATTAATTACAACCTTATTTAATCATCCTTGTTGTTATTTCATTAAATTACAATACTTTTGTTACTCTAACAGAATAGAAATACGAGTTAAGTTAAGATTCACACTACTCAAGTAAACTTTTCACGCCTATTCCCTATGGGATTCGACCCCAACCTCGTTGGATTACTGTATTTGACATCGAACGCTTTACACTATTTTAAGGTGTAATTTGAGCGTATCACCAAACAGTGCCTTGGACAATGCCTTACACCGTCTATGGCACAGTTATTTGTTGTCTTGCACTTCTTCTTTTATTGCTCCATTTTGTAGCTCTAAGGTACCATTCCCTGCAACGTTTCTCTAATTCATGTCCAAGCATACCTACAAGTGAAAGAAGCTCTATTAAGTGCAATTATTGCACAAATTAGCATCCAAATAACAATCAAGTAGGGTAAATAGCGTCAAAATGCATGGAATTATCACCCGACATAAGTCATTACCTCCGGCGGTATACCTTTCATATCTGAGTGTGACAAAGAAGCAATCCGCGTTAGCTCGTAAAATTTCAATTAACTTACCTTTCATTTCTGGTCTTAAATTTGCTCCAATGTAACATTTTCTTTCTGGCCAATCTTCAAATAGCACTACAGCTTCGAGCTCTTCAGTAGTTGTTAATGTTTTCATTTTCTTATGGCTCTTAAATAAGATCGGGTCTTGAATCAACATCAGTTTGTCTCGGTGTGTCTTCAGTTGAGGTCTTTATAGCAACGTCCTCAAATGAATTATGTAGTTTCTATTTTGCATCTGTATCATTAATTATTGTGCTTGCAATCACCACTGAGTTGATACTTCTTAAAGCTTGTTGATCTCCACAGAGTTGATGAATTACCCAATGTGAAGGAAATTTGATAACTTGATGTAATGTGGATGGGACAACGTCCATATCGTGAATCCACGGTCTTCCCAGAATTATATTGTAGGTCATGTCCGCATCTATCACCTGGAACTTTGTATCCTTGACAGCTCCTTCTACAAATGTGGTGAGTACAACTTCCTTTTGTGATATCGCTTGAATTATCAAACCCTGGAAAGGGTCGCGCCTTTGGTATCACCTTATCATTAGCTTGCATTTCATTCACCACCCGCGGTAAAAGGATGTTCACTAAGCTACTTGATCAATCAAAACTCATTTTACATTAGGCTCATGTACAAGTAAAGATATTACCAATGCATCATTGTGAGGAATTATCAAGTTGTCTGCATCCTCATCATCGAATGTTATACTGTCACCATCCAGGACCTGACGAACTCGATTCCCGTGAGTAACCGTGATTTTTGACGTCTTTTTTGCAGCAGTTCATGTTACTCCGTTGACCTCATCTCCCCTAGTTATTACGTTGACTGTTCTTTTTGGTGATGGAGGTTTTGGAGTCTCTTGCTTGTTCCTCATATATGATTGTTTTCCATTCTCACTGAACAAATAAGTAAGATAGCCTTGCTTCAACAAATGCTCGACTTATCCTTAAAGAAGTCTACAATCTATTGTTCTATGGCCATAATCGTTATGAAACTCGCACCAGAATTTGGATTTCTTTTGCTTGGATTTGATCTCATTTTTTTAGGCCACCCCATCTTATCCCCCATACCTCTTAAAACAGCTACTAACTTGGAGGTGCTGATATTAAATTTGTGATCTCCTATCCTCGCTTGCGTATTGGTACCATTGCTTCGGGCATCTCGTTCCTATCTGAACCTTGATGAAGAACTCGTATCTCTCTACCTTGGTCTTGAGTAGAATCATGCACTTTCCTGTTAAGATTGAGAGTCTGGCCCAGCAGGTCTCATGTACGGCTCATACCTATTTTTACCGGATCATTTTTCTGATTTTCCACGTCTTGATCATGCTCCTTCATCTGCCCTTGGCTTTGTGAATGTATCTTCTTCTATATGCAACTTCATGTTGTGCCTGTTGTACAAATCGTTCCAAGTTGTTGCCGGAAATTCTCACAAACTTTCCTTCAGCCTCCTCATGGCTACTGAACTTTTCTCGTTCAGTTTTCTCGTGAATGCCATAGCCGCCCAATTATCAGGTACTCAAAGTAACATCATTCTGTCCCGCTGGAATCTATCTACAAACTCTCTGAGCAACTCTGTATTTCCTTGTTTAACCTTAAAGATGTCTTCCATCCTTTTCTTAACGTTCTGGGCTCCCGAATGAGCTTTTATAAATGAATCTGCAAGCCCGACGAAAGATTCAATAGAATTTTCAGGTAAAATAGAACACCACGTTAATGCTCCCTTTGGGAGCATTTCACGAAATGTTTTGACCAAAATTGATTCGATTTCTTGTTTGGTTAATCATTGCCTTTCATGCCAGTAGTGAACGCAGTTACATGATCTCGAGGGTCAGTTCTTCCATCATATTTGGGAATATCAGGCATTTTAAAATTTTTAGGAATTCGTAAAGGTGCTGCACTTGGCTTCCAAGTTTGTTGTGAATAATAATCTATATCTACCCCTTTGATTACGGGTGGTACGCCTGATACTTACTCTATACGATCGTTCTGTTCCTTCAACTGTTTCTGCAAAGTTAGCACTTGGAGGAGTTTGCATCGCATTAGGTAATCCACTGACAAAATGTTGCAACTATTTACTCACGTGCTCTGTAATCAATTTCTTTAGAGCGTCTTGCTCCATAGTTTGGTCATTTCCTTGTTGATCATCAACGCGAGAAGTGGACCTTGTAGGCGAACTTCCACGTGAATATTGAGGGGATCTCATTGGTGTGTGGTGTGGTGGAGTTGCATCTTGTTGGTTCAGCTGGTTGTTGTCGTTAACGGTAGACATATTTGATAGTTAAAGATTGAAATGTGAACAGATTATCAGATTCCTGGCAACGGAACCAATTTGTATAACCAAAAATAGATTTCTCGGTCAAAGTCAATATTTAGAAGAAATCAGGTTACTGATAACCAAGTCTTACTTCACTTTCCCAACAATTTTGGAAGAATAGATCAAAGAATGGAAATGATTAACAAAGAAAAATAAGAAATGAACTGATAATCACTGCCCAAAATTAAGACCTAACGCTCGGAGAAATAAGCAAAGAATAATACTGTGGATTTCAATAATCGTCACCTCCATTACAAATGAAATTTCTTTCCTTATATAGGAGCATACCATTATAACGGTTCTCGTTCTTAATTTGGGCTCATTAATAGTATTAATTGTATTGATTTCCTGGTACTATATATATTACAGTAGCGGATAAATTTATGACTAAAGATTTATTGTAACTGTATCAATTTTCTTTCCTTATTTACATCAACTTCGTGTAACTTCCCTTATTTACAGCCTTCATTTATTTCGCTCATGTTTCTCCTTTAACAGCTGTATGATCTGGTTCTTTTCTTAATGTAACCCCGTGAGTGTTTCTCATGTGCCTTTTCTGCATTATTTAATTGGTCTAATTAAGAGTGTCACTTGTCCTTACATCGGCGTTCAATGGGTCATGTCCCGTCAGCTTGTTGATAATTCATGTGTCATGTCTCTTTTCCTACCAATAAAGCTTTCCAAACAAGCCCTTTTGGTTCATCACAAGTACTAATTGTATTGATTGCCTGATACCATATATTACCATAACGGATACATTTATGACTAAAGATTTTCTGTAACTGTACCAATTTCCCTTCCTTAGTTACATCAATTTCGTGTATCTTCCCTTCTTTGCAGCCTTCATTAATTTTGCTCATGTTTCTCCTTTAACAGATGTATAGTCTGATTCTTTCCTTAATATAACCCCGTGGGTGTTTCTCCCACGCCTTTTTTGCATTATTTAATTCGTCTAGTTAAGAGTGTCACTTGTCCTTACATCAATGTTTCATGTGTTATGTCCCGTCAACTTGTTGATAGTTCACGTGTCATGTCTTTTTTCCTACCAATACAGGTTTCCAAACAAGCCCTTAGTAGTGAGATTTCTAAGGAAATTACATCAGGGACAACGATTAGACGTGCGGGTAACACAATCTAGCCAGAATAAGGTGTGAGGCACATAATTAACATAATGAGTACTTTGGTACCTTTTTGGATGAGAATGGGAAAAGAAACGTGGGAAAAAAATCTACAAATTTTCTCTTCCTAAACCAGGAGAGTAATATTACGAAGAGAAACATGGGGTCTCTAAAATTAATGTATTATATTTATAATTTTATTAAGCTAAATAGCTATTTTGGAGTGTCATGTCATATTTCCGGTATAAAATTTAAACATTCAGGTGATACTTGCCTTTATTGCCTATTATTTATCCATGTCAAAGTTGAATGACTTTTATGTGATAAAAAATAAAACAAAATGACTTTTGTATTATAAACTCAAAAATGACCACCAATGAATTTACTCTCTTTCTTTATGAAATTACTTCAGGGACAACGTTAGATGTATACAGAGGCGGATGTAGAATATACTCGATGAGTTCGATTAAACCCATAACTTTTGATATAGAATAAAAATTTATATGTAACCATGTCCTAATTTGTGTGTCTTTTTGTGTGTGTGTGTTTTCTTACAGAAGAAAATACAATTTGCCAGAGACCATGTAGAGGAGTAAGATGTAGCTACAGCAGTATTACTTCATCACTGGTAATATAAGTCCCTTTTCTGTTCCTTTTTTCTGGGGGATGGTGTTGATTCAAAGGAAATATTATATACTCCCTCTGTTTCGATTTTATCTGAACCTATTTCCTCTTTCGGTCTGTGTCAAAAAAAATGATTCATTTTTCATATTTGGAAATAATTTACTTTTATTCAATAACTTATAGCCACACAAAATATATGTAGCTTATTTTACCCTAGTTCAAAATTCTTCGTTTTTTCTTAAACTTCATATCCAGTCAAATAGGTTCGCATATATATATGTACTGATGGATATAGGTATAGATAGAGGAAGGAAATAGCCAGGATCACTTGCATGTAGTATACACAACACATAATCAAAGATTATAATCGAACATAAAATCGATAATTATCTGTTGAAACGTGACCGCGATGGCGATGGGAACCTCCAAGCAAGAGCAAAACCGCTCACGAGATCATCCTCTAGTTCTATGGTCTTGTGTTGTGTGACTCAAATTATGCCCGAAACTAGCGAAACTCATGTGGGCGAGTTTTTCCTAGAAAAATCGTGTAGTAAAAATCATCGCCTCCTTATGGAATAAGACCTCCTTTATATAGGCACAGGTTTTAGAGTTTAAAATCTTTTCCTAAACCTATCGGGTCTTCCTTTTCACCAATTTCATTTAATTCCTAATTATTCGGACACAGTAGGGACTGCAATATTTAATTAACGAGGCTTCCTATTATGAACTTAATTCGAAATATCCGAATTAATACTACCATAATAAATTACAAATTACTCCACTAAAAATTCGTAACTGCACTCCTCAGTTCAATTTCGTAATTCCTCCATTAAACCTTATTGGTGTAGTGTGGTGGAGTTACACCTTGTTGGTTCAGCTTGTTGTTGTCGTTAACAGTAGACATATTTGATAGTTAAAGATTGGAATATGAACAGATTATCAGATTCCCAGCAACAGAACCAATTTGTAAAACCAAAATAGATTTCTCGATCAAAGTCAATATTTAGAAGAACTCAAGTTACTAATAACCACGTCTTACTTCACTTTCCCAACAATAGATCAAAGAATAGAAATGATTAACAAGAAAAATAAGAAATGAACTGATAATCACTGCCCAAAATTAAGGCTTAACGCTCGGAGAAATAAGCAAAGAATAATACTGTGGATTTTAATAATAATCGTCACCTACATTACAAATGAGATATATGTCCTTATATAGGAGCATACAATTATAACGGTTCCCGTTCTTACTTTGGGTTCACTAATAGTATTATCACGACCCAAATTTTCCTCCGCTGGGTATCGTGATGGCATCTAGTCTTAGGGACTAGGTAAGCCTAACATTTCTACTAAACAACAACAATAATAAAGGAATTATAACAGTCTCAATATAGACATCTTGACAGAGTTCACAATTTCCCAAAACCCGGTAAATACAAGTCATAAGCTCTACGAAATCCTTCTATCAAATCTAAATACAAATGTCTAGGAATAAGTAAGTACAGTAGAATGGAATAAAACAGGAAGGTGACTCCGAAACCTGCGAACGCGGAAGCAAGTTACCTTGAGTCTCCTCAGCAATGATCTGCGCAGCTGCTTATAACGATAACCTGGATCTGCACATAAAATGTGCAGAAGTGTAGTATGAGCACACCACAGCGGTGTCCAGTAAATATCAAGACTAACATCGGTGAAGTAGTGATGAGGACTAGTCAAGACACCACCGGTCTAATAAGTAAAAGGCATAAATGTATAAATGACCAAAAAATAATATCTATTTAAATATTTTCAATATAATTAACGATAAGATCGAATAATACGGAAGAAAATTCAATAGTTACGATCAATGGACAGCATAAAATAAATACGCAAAGAGAATGGAAAGAATGCAATCCAAACTGCAGGAATCACAACCCAATAAAAGCACTAGCAACTCAGCACTGCAACAATTTATTTACGTCAGGCCTTAGACAATAAACTCAATAAAACTGGTCAACCTTCGAGTGAAAACTTTTAAAACGTGAGTTTATTTTGAAAGCTTCAAAGATATAATCATTTCGAAATAGAAATTTCTTCTTTGAAACATACTTTACCTGAATGTATATTTATATATTTTTATAAAGAGAAACCTTAACAACATAGTCTCTTCAAAATACGGGGGGTTCAAATATACTTTTCCAAGTAATGCTCGTTCAAATATCATCAAAATACATGATGTTCAAAATATACTTTCCCAAATACTGCTCTTTCAAATATCATTATTTTGCAAGACAAATGCTTTTCAAGTGTACTTTCGAAATAGAAGTCCTTTAGACATAACTTTTCCTGGAGATAATTGCTTTTCAGCTATACTTTTCAATATATATATTTATATCTTTCGATCCAAATCTCCTCAATGATAAAACTACCGAAACTCAATCCGCAACTCAGAATTTGTCATGCAATGCAGTACAGAGGGAAAGCTCCCGGATTTCCGTCCGTAGTCCCAATTTAAATATGCGATGCAGTACAGGGGGAAAGCTCTCGGATCTCTGTCCGTAGTCTCAATTTAAATATGCAATACATCCACTGAGGAAAACAACCAGAATGCGACATAAACAGCATATATTGCCACAACCGGCGCAAAGGCAAACAAGGCCGAATACAAAGTGCGATGAGCAAATTAATACAAAGACTTAAATCACAAAAGTGATAAAAACTCACTCATAAGAAGTAGCCACTGAGAGGAATGCCAAGCACAAAGAGAGAACAGCATAACGAGGGGAAGACAAGGCAAATATAGCAACGATATTATACATTCAAGTTCGCAACCAAGAAACCAAATCATCCGGGCAAGGAAATCAGCTATAACCAATCTCACTTAGACAATTAGCTTCACCGAATAAACTCAGTTTGAATAAATGCTCAGTAAATAGGCAGCATCAAAGAATACCATCAACATGGACGGTCATCAATTAAACCTAAGTAGTACTTAAGAGGAAAATCATTTAAATCACAACGTGCGACTCACGGGCATACTTGACCAATGTATAGATATTCCAATTACTTGTTAGACATTTATAGGGCGATATTACACTAGTTGTAGTCACATAGGCAGTGTATGAAGAAAGATATAATATAACGGTAGGAAAAGCAAAGTCTTCATTTAAGTCAAATAAGATCAAATAAGAAACAAGGAATGCTAGGCACGTACTTCTAATCTGAGCAGGAAGAGATGAAACTAGGAATCAGGAATTCAGATATAACAAGTGAAATTCATATACGGGGAACATAAGGATCTAAAAATC
>ML383862.1:7993-39350 GCA_005239525.1 Nicotiana knightiana
GTTTACTTTGGGACTGCGGGTTAGATTCCCGACAGATCCCCCTGCACATTTACTTTGGGACTGCGGGTTAGATTCCCGATAGATCCCCGTGCATATTTACTTTGGGACTGCGGGTTAGATTCCCAATAGATCCCCCCTGCACATTGATAGCTGGACTACGGGACGGTATCCCGGGAGATCCTTCGGATATACACATATGATGGACTACGGGACGGTATCCCGGGAGATCCACTGGACAGTTGAGAAAAGGACTACAGGACGGTATCCTGGGAGATCCTCATTGTTACCATTGTTATTGAGTTGTACATATTCCATGTTTACTCTGTTCTTGTGTTTTTGTTATTGCCTTGTTTGACCTTTCTTATTTCACTGTTGTACTCATTATTACTGCCTGTTTTCATACTGTAAATTCCTATTATATTGTTTAAGCTTAGTAGGGCCCTGACCTTCCTCGTCACTACCCGACCGAGGTTAGGCATGGAACTTACTGAGTACCGCTGGTGTGTACTCATGCCCCTTTTGCGCATGTTTTTCATGTGCAGATCTAGGTACCTCCACCAAGGTGCACTATCCCCGAGGTTGAGAGATCCAACAGAGACTTCGAGGTACGCCTGTCGCGTCCGCAGACCAAGAGTCTCTATCTTATTCCAGCTTTAGTGGAAAGATTTTCCTTCCTTACTGTTGTTTAGACATTGTGGAGTTAGAGTAGTGTATTATATTTCTGTTAGCCTGTGCTTCCCGTGAGTTTCCCGGTTTTGGGGTGATATTGTAGACTTCCGCCTTATTTTTGAGTTGTATATTCCGAGAGGCATTTACATACAGTCTTTCTTTTAGATTGTTCAGTTTTTACTTAATTATTTCGCAAGTTATGTTGTTTTTCTACATTGTTAGGCTTACCTAGTTATAGGGACTAGGTGCCATCATGACATGTTCACGGATGGCGAACTGGGGTCGTGACACACTCCTAAGTCCCATATAACCCAACGAAGCCATCCAAGCCATAAAATCCACATTTCGATGTCGTTTACCAATAAATCAACTCTTAGTTGACTTTCCCAACTTTACCGCTATTTTTAAAGACTAAGCGACTAAACTCTCACTACAACCATTCCGATTTCAAGCCTACCAACTCTAACACATCAATAACAGTATAACCAACCTATGACAAGTCACGACCAGTAATTATAATGCAGGTTCTACGTAACGATCGACCGAGTCATTACACTTTAGCTCTAAAAGTGACAGGTTTTACATCTTGTCTTGGGCTGACTCATTATATTTACAATGTAACATGTAGAGTACTTTTGACAGCTGCAAAGTAATTTCGTGTAGTGCAGAAAATTATATACCTACGAATGCTCTCCTCTCCAGAACTTTATTTTTGGATTACCTTAATTTTTGCTCGATTGAATGATCTTCTTTCGGTAAAATTTTATTTGGTTTTGCTGTTGGGTTTCTCTAAAGAACACAGCCTTCGCTAAATAGGGGTTATAGTGAATGCTTCTTGAGAAGTTCTATTTCAAAAATTTTATTTGGTTTTGCTGCCAGATTTCTCTTAAGAACACAATCTTCGCTAAATAGGGGTTATAGCGACTGCTGCTTCAGAAGTTCTATTTCGAATTTTCTACTTATTTGAAGGTAATTATTATATATGATGATTTTCTTCTACGGTTGGTTTTTTTTGTATTACTTTGATCTTATCCGAGTTTACCAAATCAAAAAAAAGATACTGTGATTTCTCATGTAAGAGTCAAAGTTTTTTGTAAATCAGCTAATCCCCTATTAGTTCATAGTATTCTGGTTCTTTTTTGTTTTCTAATATTAATAGATCCAACTACAGTAATCATCCATGTTTAGTTAGTGATTTTGATCATTTCTTGAATTCTTGATTTAATCCATCTAAAGATTATGTCTTTATATATGTGTCCTTTCCTTTTTGCTAAGTTTCCCAAGATATTTTTCAGTTTTAGTTTACTAAGACTCACATTGACCTAAAATACAAGTTTGAAGATTGTATCTTTTGATATGTCGTTTTCTGATTTTCCCCTTTTAGCTGAGTTTTCCAAGTTATTTTCCAGTGTTAGTTTAGTTAGCTTTTATTTTGGCAATTAGACATGCCAATAGTTAATGGTGGATTTTGAAGGTATAAAATTACGACCAATGCCTTCTCTTCTCTAGGTGTTTGAATACATTCTTCAATGAATTATCATTTCTATTAAATTTCTTATGCATATTTCTGTCTACTCTATCTTTTAAGTGTTTGTGATTTATTTTTATCTTTGTTGTCCTGAGGAGTATCAATGATTTTTATTCTCATTCTCCTGGGGCTAAATTATATCATAGCTACTGCTTGGAAGATGATATATGTCATCTTAGAAAAATCTAGATTTTCTCTATCTTTCGTAACCAGAGTTCATTCATTCAGTTGGATGCCTTTGAAAAGAAAATTGTTAGTTTGACCAACATGGGCATAAGTTGTTGTCAATTTTGGTTTCTTTAGCCTTATGATGATTATGGGAGAGGGTGGATCAATAGAGGGCTGATATTAGTTTGTTGTTAGAGTAAGTTTACTGGTTTATCAAAATAAGGTGTAGTAATTTCTCATGCATATTTGTTTTCATAGTCCGATAATGGTTTGTGTAGAGCAACTTAGCAACTTTAACAGAAGTTTCATCATTTTTTTTGGCAGAGATCAAATTTTGTGACTATAAAAGATGTCTAGGCTTGAAAAAACTATTGATTTCATATGCCACAAAAAAAAAGGGAAGCGTCAATGCTCTAAATAAAGAAGCGTCAATACAAAACAGAGACGCCGTAAAATATACAGAGAGATGTCAGCGGACATAAGAGAATTAAACTTAATGCAACGACGAACAGTATATCTTTATTCTACAACACATAATCCTATTGGTAATTTCATGGAGGTACCAACTTCCTGCCAATTTAGCAAAGAGCGGATCGAGAATACAGTTGGTGTAAGAGGAGCCGCATTTTCTCTTTTGGAAACAAGTTAGTACAATGTTAGTTTTTTAGCTAATAACTTGATTCTTATATGTGTATGTTTTAGTTTATATATGCATACATCAATGTGATGTGACTGGCTAGTTTTCTCTTTGTATGTCTTAGCAAATGTGCATTCAGTTGACGCTTCAGTTATTTCTGATAATGGCAGAGATATAGGTAGTAGCTCCTGCATTTTTGAAGTTGGTAAGCCTGGAACAATGTTGTTATTTATAGTTTTTTTACATATCCAGACTTATGTGATAACTCATTATATGTTAGGGTCCACTTCAGGAACGTGCACTGAACAATACAACATTACGTCACATACAACAACAAAGAAAGGTTTGTTTTCATGTACCCTCCAAACTATTTTAGTCATTTTTTTCCCTGAATTGATATATTTTCCTTTGATAAAATTTGAGATATACAGGTCGTGGAAATAGAATATTGGGTCATTGCAACACTAATGAATTGCCTAATAGCTCTTTTAAACTCAAACATGTATCAAACTCTGAATTTTGTAGAGCCAAAATATTTGAATATGAACTACCGGGATTTTGTTGTGACAATGATTTAGTGAAGTTGATTCACTATGGAATGCCTCCTGAATTGCTAAATCTTTATTTAGGAAACTCTGAGGAATGTGAACATTTTTGTACTTATGTTATAATGTATAATAATATGTTTGCATTTACTTCTCTTGGAGTGAAATATGGCAGAGATTTAGCGAGAATAAATCGTGGTATTTATACATTTAGAGTTCAAGGAAAAATATATCATTTTATAGATGACTTGGTGCCCTCGAGTCAACCGTCTAAAAATCTACAGCTGTATTTCTATGATACAAATAATGAGGTAGCAAATCGGATGGCATTCTCAAACAAGCTAAATGAATCAGTTATCAGAATATTGGTGGGAAAATTAAAAATGAACCCATACTGCATTTTCTTGAAATCGTTAACAGATATTTCAGAATTATCAAGCTTCTATATTGCGCTGAAGTCTGACTCTGGTTTAGATCAAAGAACATACAACTTACCAACATCGTCAGAAGTAGCAGCAATATGGATAGAAGATGAGAGTAGTTCTAAAATTTCTTTACCACACATTCGAATTTATATACATAGTTGTAAGAGCCAATTAGTAAATTATTATTACAGCCGTTATGATCCGTTGCAGTATCCATTATTATTTCTTTATGGATAGAATGGATGGCACTGTGGTACTAAAAATATTATTCGAACGAACAATACTATTAGTACTGGAATTTATTGTGAACATGAGCAACTTCTGAGTATAGAAAATATGTGCTCAATTGACATGTTTCTTGATATGGAAGCGGAACTTCTGTAAAAAAGGAAACGAAAAAGAAATATTGTATATTGCCGTGAGTATTACTGCAATAAGCTTCAAACAAGGGATGACGAAGAAAATGGAGTTTTACATGCTGAGAGAGTGTTTCAACAATACTCAGTCAATCAATTCATCAAGCTTGAGACTCAAAGGTTAGATTTCTATTCACTTAACCAAGATTTATTTCGAGTTGATGCATTAGCAGGGCTTCTTGATGTTCTAAGACACAGAGAGAGAGATGCAAAGTTTTCTGCCTGCGAGTTTTGTTGGAGGTCCTAGAGATATGCGTCGAAGATATATGGACGTTATTACGTTAGTGCAACATTTTGGAAAACCTGATATATTTTTGACAATGACATGTAATCCATCTTGGCCTGAAATAGAAGAACATTTACTAGTAACATATGAGGTATAAAATTAGCCTGATTTAGTTAGTCGAGTGTTTAGAGCAAAGGTAGAAGAGATGAAAACAGATATACTAAAGAGGAACATGTTGCTGCTTTTATGTACACTATTGAATTTCAGAAGCGCGGTCTTTCACATGCTCATTTTCTTATCATACTCAACAACGAATATAAATTTTTAACTCCAAAAGCTTATGATAAAATTGTTTGTGCTGAATTGCCTGATCGTAATACGAATGATTACTTGTTACTAAAAATATGATGCATGGACCTTGTGGTAGCTTAAATCATAAATGTCCTTGTACAGAAAAAAAAGGATATTGTAAGCTTGAATACCCAAAGAAATTTGATGATCACACATCAAAGGGAAAATATGGGTATCCAATATATCAAAGAGGAAACACCGACGAAGTAATAATATTAGAGGCCAACTTCTTGATAACTCCTGGGTGGTTCTTTACAATCCATATCTACTGAGCAAATTTAATTGTCATATTAATGTTGAAGTTTATTCTGATATTAAATTTGTCAAATATCTTTATAAATATATTTGCAAGGGACATGATAAAATTGTTTTTTTTCGTACATGCTGATGATCCAAAATATTTAAAGGTTTCCTACTTACTCGGGTATTTGAGTTCTACAAAGTGCCTGTTGCAAACCCCCGAGTAGGGACCCATAAGCAGACCTTCTCCAAAACGACCTTAGAGGAATGTGAATGTTTTCAGAAACCTGGGGGTAGAACTTCTACAATATCCCAATTGATCAATGCACTGAATGATGCCAATGTGGTGATCCAGGAGTTGAGGGCTCAGATTGCTATTTGGAGACTCAGTTGAGTCAAGCCTCTGGGGGACCTGGTGCTGCTCATTCTTCAACTGAGGAGGTTACCCGTTTGACCAAAAAGAACACTGAGCTTAGGCAACAGGTAGAGAACCTGCGGGAGAAACTTATGGAGGAATAATCGTCTGCAAATGCCCGTATGGATTTGGTTCTCAAGACTCTTGCTGCCTCCTCCTCCAAGCCTTCCTCTTCTAGTGCCCCCTAGGATTCCGTCTCTGTCCAGTCTCTGTATGATTGATGATGTTTGTGGTTGGTAGTGCTTCTTTTTGTTCTTTTTGTGTTTGGTAATTGGATCCCACCTAGCTGCTCCTGTTTTCAAAAGTCCAAATTCAGTCTTTGATATCCCAAGCAAAGACTTCTCTGTATTTAACAACTATTTTGGTATGAATGAATCAACTTCTTAATGTTCTGCTATTGCTTGCTTTCCTCTTTCTTCTGTCTTCTATCATGTTGTGTGCACACATAGGGCATGAGTTAGCTTTGTTAGACTTCTTTATGCTTTATGTCTGGTTCTGTCTTCTTATGATTCCAAAACGGGAAGATATCATTGATAAATAAGAAGGGTTTAAGGGGGAAGCACACAGACAGGGGGAACAATATGGGGTCCTGGTCTTGTATCTGGTTAAGTTATATTATATAACTGTTCATCAATTATAAAAGTTTGTCATCATCAAAAAGGAGAAAATCGATAGGTTAGTATTCTATTTTGATGATCTAACAAACTTTTATGTAAAGAACCAGATAAAGGACCTGATGCGTAACCAGCACAATCAGTCAGCATGAACTCAAGAAATCTGGGCAATGTGCATCTGAACTCACAGGAAACAGATTTGGGACCTGATCCCTTAACATTCTCACTGACGGGAGTACAGGTCAACTCTACAACTGGAAAGCTGTGACAGAAAAGTGACTGTCTGCAACCGTACATGCTACAGTGCAGTAATAGTGTAGCAGTCACTTCCCATTGGTTGAAGATTGTACCAACTAAGCATGGGCATCCTTCTTGGGATTTCCTAGGGATATAACATCTTGTATGAATACAAACAAGACATTCACTTGAGCATTTACTAACATTCTTCTAAGCATTGAAGATCTGCCCAAGCATTGAAGGCTCAAGTGTGTCAAGAACAAAAAGACAACTCCACTAAAGCGGACCAGTTTCACTACGTGTCTTAGGCGTCCATTAGTTGAGTTGTAATCTTGTGTTTTGCTTTCTATTGTATCTTATCTTGCTTTATTAGAAGCCTTGCATTAGGAATCCTAAAATCATAAACCTTCAGTGTTTGTGTTGTGACTAGTGTAGTCATAAGTTGAAGTCTCTGCTACTAGTGAGTAACAAAGTGACTTGTAATAAGTGTATTACAAGTTAGTAGTTCAAAGTCTTTGTAAGAGAGTCATTACAAAGTGGCTTGTAATAGTTGAGATTACAAGTTAGTGAAGTTAAAATCCTACCAGTGTAGGTCGTGGTTTTTGTCCCCTTAAGTTAGGATTTTTCCACGTAAAAATCATGTGCCTCTTTTACTTACTGTCTCTATCGATAACTCTGATGAAACTGGAAAAGGACCAGGTCTCTTAACAGTTTGTGGAGTCCTAGAAACTAACACTTCTGCATTAGCCTCTAGAAAAGGTTGCAAGTTGTCAAATTCCTTTTGAATTATTTGAAGTTGGTTAGTGACAGAAGCGAGTTTATACGCATAACAGTGCTTAAACTCCTTCAGCTTGTTTAAAAAGAAATCAACATAGCCTAGTCCATGGGTCCTTGGCAGATTATATTGAAACGCCTTACGAACGATCATTGTGCATATACATTGGATAACGTCCCCCTGGAGATTTAACAACTAGTGCGATGTCCAAATCTACTAGTGCCATGCCATGTCTTCATATAACGAGTAATACTAAGTCTAACATCAATAACCATAGAGTCAATTTCTCGAACAAATTCAAGATCTTTTATCGGCATATTGGCTCTCAAGAGGTTAAGCGGATTGCCAACTGATCCTCCAAATCAACTCTCTGACTGGAGTTACTATAAGATGTCAGCTTGAAAAGTACAACCAGGAAAGCATTGATGCGTGAGCGGCCACAGCTAAAACATGAGTGAAGAAATTAACATGATGTTTGCTCTGAGGTTCTATCAACCTCTCTGAAACAAAGCACCGGAAATTATGCAGCGATTTCAAATCCCTTAAAACATCGTCGATATGTTTCTTGGCTTGCCAAACATAAAGAAGTGATGGATCACTAACAACACGAAGATTCTCCACCACAGTACCGATTAGTTCCGTAACAAATTTGGGAATATCAATGTTATGAGGTGTAGATCGCTTCAAAACAATGAAAACATGCACATGCAATCATCCATGGCAATGCAACAGTAGATGAAGAGAGAAAGAAGAAGAAAGGAGGAAGGAAGAAGAAATTTTATTTCTGTTGCCTCAACTCCTTTTAACAACCGACCCTTCCCCTTTTATTTTACTCTACTTCTTTCTATTTTCATTTCACTCCCTCCTAGTTTTTGTATATCTACTCTAGCCCCTCTTTCTTCAATACTCCCCTTCAAGCTGGGCAGTGGTAGACATCTAACACTCCCAGCTTGGACATGAGTAGCTGATGTTGTATCAAACTTAGTCCTTTGGTCATCAAGTATGTCGGCTGCATTTTGGTAGAGATATACTGTGGTGTAATCAACCCACTTTTGAGCTTTTCTCTCACAAAATGACAGTCTATCTCTATATGCTTTGTTCTTTCGTGAAATATGGGATTTGCAGCTATTTGCATTGTTGCCTTGCTGTCACAGTATAACTTTACTCGTGTCTCCACTTTGTTTCCAAGTTCTTCCAATAAACCAACCATCCAAATTATCTCTGCTACCACTGCTGCCATGCTCCTATATTCTGCTTCTGCTGAGCTTTTACTAATAGTCTGTTGTTTCTTGGATTTCCACGACAATAGGGAATCACCTAGATTGACAATATATCATGTCACAGACCTCCTCGTGTTGGGACATGATGCCCAATATGAGTCACAATAGCCAGTGAGTGTCTGAGTCTCCCTTTGCTTCAATAGAATTCCTAAACCTGGTGCCTTCTTAACATATCTGACCACTCTTAGTGCATCGTCCATATGTGATCTCTTTGGTTGTTGCATGAAATGACTTAGGAATTGTACAACAAAGCATATGTCTGGTCTCGTAATAGTCAAGTAGAGCAACTTTCCCACCAATCTCTGATAGGTCCCCACTTCTTCCAGTTGTGCATCATCTGTTCTGCCCACATGATCATCATAATCTACTGTAGTGAGTTTACAATTCAGCTCCATTGGTGTTGCAACAGGTTTACAACCACCCAATCCTACATCACCAATCAATTCTAATGCATATTTTCTCAGGTTTAGCAGAACACCCTCCTTGGATCTCAAGACTTCAATTCCCAGGAAGTATCTAAGCTCTCCTAGGTCCTTGACCTTAAAGTTTTTATGCAAAGTGTCTTTAGCCTCATCTATTAATAACTGATAACTCCCTGTTATCAAAAGATCATCCATATAAATAAGGATGACAACAATGTCTGATTCATGTTTCTTGGTAAAGAGGGAATGATCATGAGCACTTTGTATATATCCAGCATTTGATAGAGCAGTGGTAAGTTTTATATTCCACTGTATTGATGTTTTCTTCAGTCCATAAAGGGATTTTAATAGCCTGCATACCTGATACTCACCTTACTTTTGAAATCACTGTGAAAGTTCCATGTAAACCTCCTCGGCTAAGTCTCCCTGAAGGAAAGCATTGTTGATATCCATTTGAAAAAGACTCCAGCCTTTAGATGCAGCCACACTAATGACAGATCAAACAGTAACCATCTTTGCCACAGGAGAGAATGTCTCATGATAATCTAGGCCTTCTTGTGGAGTTTAGCCTTTGGCAACCAAACGTGCCTTAAACTTGTCCACTTCACCATTTTCTTTATAAAACCACTTGGATCCAATTGGCTTTTTGCCAGGAGGTAAAGACACAACTTCCCAAGTGAAGTTATCTTCAAGAGCTTTGATCTCCTATTGCATACATGTTATCCACTACTGATTTGTGGCTACCTCTTTGAATGTTTTAGGTTCAGTTAATACTGAAAAGGTTCCTAGATAGGACTGATAGTTAGGAGAGAGATGATGATAGGCTATGTGAGATGACATTGGATACTTGATTGTCACAGAGGAGGAGACATAGTCTTTTATCCAAAGAGGAGGAGCATGAGATCTCTATGGTCTAACATGTATTGAAGAGGTTCATCAGGTGGAAATGAATCATGAGTAGAATCTGCTGGTGTGGTGAATATAAGACTCACTGTATCTGGTGCTGAATCAGCAAGGACTGTATCAAGCTGATCCCCTTCAGCTGTTTCATCATGCTGCTCCTCTTCAGCTGATGAAGTATCAACTCAGCTGAATGAGAGTCTGAGTGTGAATCATCCTGTAAAGTGGTTGTATCCTGTGTAACTGGTTGTATAAAATCCTCCTGAAGAGCTGGAGATGTGTGAACCATGTCTTGGACAAACATGTCTTTAACATTGTTAGAAAAATCTTTAAAGGAAATATATGTTCCTTAAAGACTACATCTCTACTGACAGAACAAGAATTAGTCTTTAAGTCATAAACTTTATATCCCTTTTGTGTATCAGAATATCCAATGAATACAGTTCTACTTGCTCTAGGGGCAAACTTATCTCTCTTAGGCAAGTTACTGGTATAACATAGACAACCAAATACTCTCAAATGTTCTATATTAGCTGGTTTCTTGTAAACCATTTCATAGGGAGTTTTACCTTCTAGTACATGTGTGGGTAGTCTATTTACTAAATATACTGCAGTTCTTACACATTCTCCCCAAAACTTAATGGGAATTCCACTTTGAAACTTTAATGCTCTAGCCATTTCAAGAATGTGCCTATGTTTCCTTTCCACAACTCCATTCTGTTGAGGAGTATAGGCACAACTACTTTGATGCACTATACCCATAGAAGCAAGTAACTCATTACATTTGGAGTTAAAAAATTCAGTCACATTGTCTGACCTCAGACATTTTACAGTGATATCAAATTGATTCTTTATTATAGAGATAAAGTTCCTCAGCACTACTACAACCTCACACTTGGAACTTATCAAACACACCCATGTATATCTGCTGAAATCATATAATATAGTAACAAAGTATTGTTTCTTGTCATAAGTAGGCACTTTATAAGGTCCCCAAACATCCCAATGCACAATCTGGAAAAGACTACTTGATCTTGAACTACTAATAGGAAATTGTAGTCTGCACTATTTAGCTAAAGGACAAATATTACAATCTTCAATATCATTGCTACTAATTTTCTTGTGTAAGGCTGGTAAATGTTATAGGACCTTCATGGAAGCATGTCCTAATCTGTGATGCCATAGAACATTGTTGACTCTTTCCTTTACAGTTGTTCTTGCTAACACTGTTGCTCTTCCTTTCAGCAAATACAAGTCACCTGACTCTTTATCAATCCCCAGTACCTTGCCACTGTAAAGTTCCTGAAATAAGCAGAAGTCAGGATAAAAATGAACTAAACATCTGAGCTGTTTGGTGAGCTTTGACACTGACAGCAAATTGAACTTAAAATCAGGCACATGTAGGACATTATCCACATTCTTGTTTCCTCGGATCAATGTACTTCCTGTATGCTTTATTTCATGTTGGCATCTGGACTCCACTATGTTCTGTCATTTATCTAACATTGCTTAGTATTTCCTTATTATGCGTAATATGATGTGTGGCTCGTGAATCCACTATCCATTCCTCTACTGAGTCACTACATAATAAGGAAGCTATACCTGCCATGTATGAAGAATAGTCTCCTATTGTTGGCTTGTTCAGAAGCCCTACCAGTTGTTTGTACTGCTCCTCTGTTAGCACATGTCCCTGAAATGAGTTCCCTGAACTTTCACCTGCCTCAGCATTAGCAACATTCACATAAGGTGTAGTTCCTCCACCTTGAAACTTCTTTTTTCTCTTGAAATCTGCTGGATAACCAATAATTTTGTAACAGTTTTCTTTCAAGTGACCCTTGTATCCACAGTGATCACAAATCAATCCAAACCTCTTTGGCTTCAGAAATTGTCCTCTTCCTGCCATCATTGTTAAAGGATCTCGTTTTGTGTCTACAACTCCTAATGATCTTTGGCTTTCCTCTTGTGTTACAATAGCATAAGCTTCATTCACAGTAAACAACATGCCTCCTTAGCAATAGATTGCTTCTCACATTGCTATAAGTCTCATTCAGTCCCATTAGGAATTGTAACAGCCTCTGTTGAGCTAGGTGTTCTAAAGACGGTCTAGATTCCTCACAATCACATGCAGAAGTAGGAACCAACACATCTAGTTCACTCCATAAATCACTCATTTTTGTATAGTAGCTAGTAACAGAATCTGTGCCCTGTTTTAAACTAGCAATTTCTGTCCATAAATGATATATTCTCGTTAAACTGCATCTATCAAATTTCTCTTTAAAATCACTCCATTCTTTCTTCGCACTTGAAGCAAATACAATGCTAGGCATTAACTCACCTGCGACTGTGCTTCGGATCCATGACAACACAATTGCATTGCATTTCTCCCACTATTCTGCTAGTTCTTCTCTGTATGTGCTTTTGATACATGTTTCGTCCCCAAATCCTAGCTTTCCCTTTCCTCTCAGTAGCTTCATCCCCCTGCTCCACAAGGTATAATTCTCCGGCCCTGTGAGCTTAATTGGGACCAAAACTAGACCTGGAGCATCGGAAGCTTGAAGAAATAGCGGATGATTGTGCTCAAGCAAAGTTACTTCATTTCCTGCCATTTTTATTGATCGAAAAAACTGCAAACATCTAATTTCCAAAAATTTCACCTCTCTTTGTGGATGTTTCGAATTTGACTCCTAGATTACAGATCGCAGCTCTGATACCATGTTATGAGGTGTAGATCGCTTCAAAACAATGAATACATGCACATGCAATCATCCATAGCAATGCAACAGTAGACAAAGAGAGAAAGAAGAAGAAGGGAGGACGGAAGAAGAAATTTTATTTCTGTTGCCTCAACTCTTTTTAACAACTGACCCTTCGCCTTTTTATTTTACTCTACTTCTTTCTGTTTTTATTTCACTCCCTCCTAGTTTTTGTATATCTATTCTAGCCCCTCTTTCTTCAATAATCAATACTATTCTTGTTGGCTGAAAGTAGTAATGACGATATTTTATGAAAAAGGAGTATTTGGCTCTAATTTCCTTCTTGCCAACAAAATCTTGTTTTGAACAATAAAGGGACAAAAATCAAAGTACTCGGCTAGGTGTAAACCAGAAAAGTGAACTAGAGCATCTTGAAACAGAGCTTGGAGTTTCTGAGTGACATCTAGCAGTGGCAACATAGATACATTTGAAGAACAAATGGTTGATACTTTCTCTTCCTCAGTGCATAAGGGGCAGCTTTGCTCAGTTGTTATACCCCATTTTCTGTACCTGAATCAGAGTTGTTAGTTTCTTCTCTCGTGAATAAAGATCTCGAAGCCAGTATTCTGATAATCTTCAACTTGTATTTCTCGAATATCCCTGGCTGACTTGTCAACAGATTCGGGGCATTTCCTTACCTCAATGTACTTAAGAGAAGAGATCTCTCGGAAAGCAGAAGGGATCTCCTTCAGATATTCGCATTCACGCAATACCAAGCGTTCAAGCTTTGGAAAGGCCTCGTCATCTGTGACATCCCATTCTTCAAACCCAACTATTTCTTGTAGTTTCAAGACTTTGAGTTCAGGGAACTCGCCATTCCTCACTTCCCATACCTTCTTGTCAAATGTAATGCTTTTCATTTTGAGCACTTGAAGATTCTGAAGCAACGCAATTTTTGATAAGTGCTGAGGATGCAGGCAATACCCCATTAGTGTCAAGTTTTTGAGATTTGGTGCGGAGATGCAAAAGGGGATGGTTATAATGTGAAACATGAGTGGCCAACAAATCTCCAGCGTCTCAATCTCTGTTGGAAAATTCAATACATAGTACTGAAATTTGTCAACATCCTCATCTAGGAATGTGCATTTGAGCTTCCGAAGATTAGGTGTTTTTCTCAAAATCAATTCCGCATCCTCGACGCAAGAAAAATATGGAGCCGAAAAAGTTCTCAAACCATAAAGACTTTTGGAGCTCTCGAGTGAATATTTTGCATATTTTATATTGAAGCTGCAAAGGGAAATATGCAAATGTCTCAAATTAACCATATTCCAAAGTGTAAGGGGCAATGACATTGCTTTATAATTGTGTAATATCAAAGTCTCGAGGTTCCAACAATTGGTTACGATTGAGATGTCCAACGAATTCTGAGTTCGTGCAGCAAAATATCTCAAGTAAACTAGATCTGTTGGGAAAGAATCAATAGTCGTGAGCTGCAAATCCAACACTTTTAGAAACTTAAAGCTGTAAAAAATCTGGGAGACAACATCAAATGCAAGGCAATCATTATGCAAAATTATAGAGCCAACATGTGACCAATTGCAACACGTACTCCAGTCTCCAATACGGTACCATTTACCATAAATGGACATGCGATGAGCAAGTTGCTCGAGACAGGAAACATCGGAAGAAGGACTGGCATTTTGATCCCTGTGAATAAAGAAATTAGCATGAATTATAATATAACTTGAACACTTAATTAGTTGAACCAAAGGAGTACCACTAATTGATATATTACCATTTCATCCATTGGACAAGATTCTCTTCCTTTGCTCTCACCTTGCAGAAATCATGCAATAGGTCATGAATACGACATGCTTTGATCTTACCTCTAGAACTCCTCTTAGTTCCCATCACTAGATTTCTTCCAATAAGATTCCCCAAATAACCTTCTGCTATATCCTCCAAACTCTTCCCTTCACAACTTTTTACGAATCCTTCTGAGATCCACAACCGTATTAACTTCGAAACATTAATCACGTTGTCCTCTAAAAATGCTCCAAAATAAAGAAAGCAAGACCTTAAATGATAGGGTAAAATCCGATAACTATTTTCTATTATGGCCCTTGAGTCACTGTGAATGTGGGGAACTAAATTATTGGCCACTTGTTCCCAACATTCTTCTTTCTTCTCCACCTCTGCCAAAACACCAGCTACCAAAGCAACTGAAAGAGGCAATTGACCACACCTTTTTGCTATTTGTCGTCCAATATTCATTAGCAGAGGAGGGCAGCTTTCTTCCCCGAATACTTTTTTGCTAAGTAACTTCCAACTTTCTTCATCGTTAAACATACGAAGTGAAAGGGGATTACTTTGAAATCTGGCGTACTCAGCAATTTCATGATTTCGTGCTGTTAGAATGATTCTACTTCCATTATTGGCATCTTGAAAACAACCCATTAGATCATCCCACACACTAGCTTCCCACACATCATCAACAAGGATAAGATATCTTTTGGAAAATAAAGCTTTGCGAAGCAGATCAGCTAACTCGTCAGCTTTCTTTTCTCTAAATTCAGCGTTCTCACTGATAAAATCAAGTAGAATCGCCAATAGCAATTCTTTACGTGAATATACTTGAGACACACAACATTGTGCACGAATGTCAAAGTGAGAAACAACTGACCTGTCGGAGTAAAGTCTGTAGGCCAAAGTCGTCTTGCCCAGACCCGGCATACCAACAATCGAGATAACATCTCGCCCTTTGGTGCCTTTTACTAGTTGGTCTCTTAAATTTTCTATAACATCGTCAAAACCCACAATTTCTTCATTCATCCTTGGAGACCTTTCCAAATTTGATGTCGTATGAGTTGTGACAGTGTTCATTGCATCCTCAACCATTTTCTTTTCATGAATCTCTGCAACCTCATCTTTGACAAGAATGGTGTCCTCCACGATATCCAAGAACCAATGTTCGAGGCACCATACAGGAGCTTTTTCACATATACACACATCAATTAAGTATTCTATCTCATATGCTTTGCCAATCAATTGTCTAGCACAAAGTTGAATTTTGTCGATGTCATTGTGTTGCCCTTCTGCAACAAACCCTAGAAAAGGTTGCCAGCTCTCGAGTTCCTTCTGAATTCTTTGAAGTAGCTTCGTGGTAGAAGCTAGTGAATCTAAATGGCGGCTTTGGAACTCTTTCAGGTTTTTTAAAATGAAATCAACATAGCCTAGTCCATGAATTCTTGGCAAGTAATTAGAATGAAACACCTTCTGAATGGGCATGATTTTCTTTTTGATAATTATCTGTTGAATGTTTCCCAACAAATCAGGAACTAGTGCAGGGTTCACTTCTCCCAGTGCCATGACTTCCTTCTCCTCCTCCTCGCCTTTATATGACGAGTAAACTACGAGTCCGACATCAATAATGAAAGTGTCAATATCTCGAAGAAGAAGTTCAAGATCTTGTATCTGCACATGCATGATATCGGCTCTCAAGATGTTGAGCATCTCCTTTAGGATTACCAATTGATCCTTCAAAGCAACAATCTGACTGAAGTTACTATTAGTTGGCAGCTCCGCCAAATCCTGTTGGATAGTCTCCAAAAAGTTGGCTTCATTGTCAGCTGCATGCTCATGATTTTGGATATTGGGACACCATTGTCCTGATTGTATTGTCAACCTTAAATCTTGAAGGACAGCAATGTAGATCTTGCGGATGCTTTGCTGAATGGGCTTAAATTTCATTTGCAAGAAAAGGAAAATATTGATTTCACCTAGAACAATCACATCTTGATTTTCGTAGCCATAGCTTGAAAAATACAACCAGACAAGCATCGATGCATGGCCGGTCACAGCTAAGACATGAGTGAAGAAATTAGCAAGATGTTGACTCTGAGACTCTATGAACCTATCTGAAACAAAGCAAACAAAAGTTCGCAGCAGTTTCAATTCCTTTAAAACATCTTCAACATGTTCCTTGGTTTCTGGAACATAAAGAAGTAATGAGCAAGGATCATCGACTAGATCACGAAGAATCTCCACCACAGTATCCATGAAATCCGTTACATATTTGGAAATAGCAATACTATTCTTCTTGGCTGAAATTAATGGTAATGATGATATTTTAGGAAAGGAGTATTTTGCTCTAATTTCCATCTTAATCAACCAAATCTTGTTTTGTACCTTAAAGATACAAAAATCGAAGTACTCGGCTAGGTGTAATTCAGAAAAGTCAACTAGAGCATCTTGAAAGAGTGCTTGGACTTTCTGACTGATATCTAGCATGTCGGGTTCATCTGTGAAGCTCTGCAAACTGAGAAAAATATCCAGGAATTTGAATTGCTGTGTAAAGTACTGGAATATTTCTCTCGAAATATTGTCAAGTTGTTGCAGATGTTCAAAAAGATCATTCAATGAAGACAAATATTGGTCAGAAGACATTTGTGAGTGATTAAAAGAAAATGTGATGAAGTTGAACTGCAAAGGGAAGGAGCAAATTAGATGTTTGATGCTAAGCCTTTTCATAGAAAACAAAATATTATAGTACTCGGGAGGTTGAAGGGGAGCCTAGGCGTAATTGATAAAGTTGCTGTCAGCCTCTTGCAAAAATTCAGGATAAGGCTGCGTACAATAGACCCTTATGGTTCAGCCCTTCCCCGAACCCCGCACGTAGCGGGATCTTAGTGCACTGGGTTATTTTTTTTTTTTTTTCGGGAGGTTCTTTATGATTTCCCCTCTTTGGATTCCTCTTTGTTTAGAATTTTATATTAGTTGCCAGCTATCATATAACCACTCAATAAATTTCCATTCAGATATGATATCAGCAGTTTGCATTAATTGTCATGTGACAGTTGACTTTAAGGACAAAGAGCAGCATCATTTACCAAATCTCTCTTTTTTTTCTGTTTCTTTTCTATTTTGTTCTGTTTCATATGGCTCTTGACCCTTCAAAACTAAAATTAATGTTTTACAGCTTAAACAAATATTGGTAGACTATGTATGCAGTTAAAAGTTATACTTTTTAGATGCAAATTTCTCAAAACCTGATAAGAGTAATGACTAGTACTAAAAGAAAAATCGACTAAAAACAACTAGTCTGCAATTTTGAATTTTTTCAGCTAACAGCATACAACCGAAAGAAAGATGATCTAGTTACCCTTTTTCGGAATTTTGAATTCCGGAATTAGAATATAAAAATAGAGTAATTAAAGTATGGAATGCATGTGGCACGAGATTCCTTTTGTTATCATGTGCAACGACAAGTTTATAGCAGTTTACATTTCTTAGCAATTAATAATAATCAAGATGGTAGACTTCAAGGACAAAGAATAACAAAAATCATCTTTAACCATTAGAAATAGTTATATAAGAGAGATATAAAATTATCATATCACATGGATATAATTAAGCCGAGGGTCTATTGGAAACAAACATCTTTATCCTCATAAGGTAGGGTTAAGGTCTGCGTACACACTACCCTTCCCAGACCCCACGGTGTGTGATATTAATGGGTATATTGTTGTTGTTATTATTGTTATACATGGATATAACTATTTGGTACTATTTCTTTTCCCCCTCCCTTTCATCTCTCTTTCTTTTTCTCTCCTCCTAATTCTTCTTCTTCTCTTCCCTTCCCCCCCCCCCCCCCCCCCCCCCTATCTTTCTGAGCTGAGGGTCAATAGGAAACAGCTTTTCTATCTTCACTAGGTAGAGGTAAGATCTACATAGACGCTATTCTCTCCATACCCCACATCTCACATATGGGAATATACTGGATATGTTATTATTGTTGTTACATAGATATAAAATTATCATATCACATGGATCTATTAATTATCAGATTGACATTAGACTTAGACATAAAAGGAAACTTCTATCATATATGATCATATGGATATTATTTTTATCATTTCACGTGGAAATAAATAGCTCTACACAAAACAATACAAAAAATCATTAGATCTGATTAACCACATGCCAAGAAAACAATACCTAAAAGAGTTACAATACATTTGTAATCAGCCATTAAGTTCACAAATCGAAGAGTATCTATTTATTAAATGAGAAAACAAAAAGTCTAGAACTATCAAAGGCAGCTAATATTACTATAGTTCAACTTGGAAGGAGCACAATAAAAAATGATAATGTAGAGAAAGAAAGATTAGGAGATGAATTTGTCCTTTTGCTTCCTTGTGCCTTAAAGGAAAACCGAGATGAATTAACAGAATCTACATAGGAAATGTCAACTAACATAATGAAAATATGTTGAGAGAAAGCCATTTTTTCCCCTCTTAATTCCTTCAGCATCTTAAGGATGTAAGCATTGTTAGTAGACGGTGTTTCGAAAATAAATCCTGCAAAAATAAAACACAAGTAGGAAAATTACAATGTTCCGAGCACAACAAAAAAATTGTATATCCTTAAAGAACTTAATCCCCTTATCGCTGCCCAAAGTTATTATTGGATTAATTCCTCCCAGGATAGAATGGAACAACTATTCTATAATATCGGCAACGGAAATTAAAGAACTTCGTCGAACTCAACAAATGGCAGCAAACCTAATTGACTCTTATGTTTTTGCTTTAAAAATTATGCAATATGCAAAATAGAGAGGGGAGAGTGTTTCCATATTTTCGGCGAGCGAAAAATGAGACCAAGCCTCTGACTTTACTTGTTTTAATTATGTTGTTACTAGTCAACTTCTAAGATAGTAAATTATAGGATATGATCTTGTTGTAAATTTAGTCGAAATGTCTAATGATTTGTTCAAATCCTAAAAGTTAAAAAAATGAAATATATAACAATATGTACCCATCCAAAGTGTACCAACTCCTAGTCCCAGCTCCGCTAGTGCAGTATATTAACCCCTAAATATATTATTTGGATTTAAGCTTAAGAATGAAAAACTTCCTAAAAAATAGCGCTTCTCCCTGAGCTCTACATAGTTAGCCAATTTAGATTAGTCAGGTCAGTAAATTTCGAATACCAATGCGAGTTGGTTAAACCAAAAACAAGCCCCAAACATACATACGCAGATCATATACCAAAACAAATTAAACCGACACATGGATGTTATCTTGATCCACAAAGGTAAAGCTATGAAAGGAAAATGCTCTGAGCAATTTATAACTACTTTCTCAAAAACATAAAGAATATTGCTACGTAAAATAGAGATGTTGTAATAAACACAAATAACAACTTAGCCATTAACCATAAGAAAGAAAAAATGATTCAATTGTTTCCCTCGAAAACCTTAAATGAATGGAAGGGCTTATAGTTTTCTTATAACAAACAAAACTAAAAAAAAACACTAACCTAAAAGTTCATGATCTTCAAATTGTGTTAACTAATACTCCTCCTCCTCGTTATCGTCTTCATCACCAATATCATCAGCAGTAGTAGCAGCACCATAATCATCATCATCCATGGAGAAAAAGAGATCAATTAGTCAGTATTTGTAAACTTAAGTGTTAAAATCTAATTAAACAAGAAAGCCTACATGAAGAAAATGTGTAGATAAAGAGTTACGATCTATTTTTAAAGTTTTTATATTTAATTGATAGTAGTTCTACTGCAAAAACCTTCACCTTTAAAAAATAAAATACAAAATAATAATAATACTAAAGCTTTATCCAAGATTTCAAGCAAAAGGAATAATAAGTAAAACTCCCGCGTAGAATCAATTTAATAAAATGAAATAGTAAAATTTTCTGACTAGTGTACCTTAGTCAATTGTTATTTTCCCCTCTATAAGATAGAAACAGGTGGCGGAAAAAATACACTAAAAAAATTATATGCATATATACTATATGTTGACGCCTCTTGATTTTTTTCATAATATGTTCACTTTTATATATTTTGACACCCTTTAATAACATTTCCGACTTTGCTAGTGATAGAGACCCGAAAATCTGAATTCTGATAATCTTCAACTTGTGTTTCCCAAATATCCGTTGCTGACTTGTCAACAGAATCATTGCATATCCATACCACAATGGATTTTAGAGAAGAGATGTCTCTGAAACAAGAAGGAATCTCGTCAAGAGAGTAGCAATGACGCAAAACCAAGTGTTCAAGGTTAGGAAAGGCATCATCGGGAACAGTCCAATCACGTAAGGTGATTATATTGTGTAATTTCAAGACTTTGAGTTGAGGGAACTCGCCATTGCTCACTTTCCATTTCCTATCTTTAAAGTACACCCACTCCAGTTTGAGTACTTGAAGATTCTGAAGTGAAGCAACTCCTAATAAGTGCTGAGGATGCAGGTGAAAATATTTTAGTTTCAAGTTTTGGAGATTTGGTGCAGAGATGCAAAAGGGGATTTTTTTCTTTGGATTTGCATTTTGAATCTTCAACGTTTCAATCCCTGTTGGAAAATTCAGTACATAGTACTGAAAGTTGTCAACACCCTTGACTCTGCATCTCAGTTCCCGAAGATTAGGTGTTTTTCCCAACATCAATTCTGCATCCCCGACAGAAGAAAAACATGGAATGGAAAGAGTTTTCAGATCATAAAGTGTTTTTGAGTTCTCATGTAATTCTTCTGCATTTTCTATGGTAAAGCTGCATTTCGAGATATGAAGATGCCTCAATTTAATCATCTCCCAGAGTGTAATGGGTACTGACATTTTGCCTTCATCATTGTGTATTATCAGAGTTTCAAGATTCCAACAATTGGCTATGAATGGTGAAATCGACGACTTCAAAGTTTTTGCAGCAAGATACCTCAAGTAAACTAGATCAGTTGGGAAAGAATCAATACAAGTGAACTCTAAATCCAACACTTTCAGAAATTTGTAGGTGAAAAAAATGTGGGAGAGTTCGCGACATGTAAGGTGATCACGATTATGCATAATGAAAGAACCAACATGTGACAAGTACGAGCTTGATTCTCCAATATGATAGTGTTCACCATAAATGGACATGCGATGAGCAAGTTGGTTGTGACAGTAAACGCGGGAAGAAGGATTAGTATTTTGATCCCTGCAAATATAGAAATTAGTAAAATTATAAATTATTTGTCAACATAACATGAACCAACTTAATTAATTGAACCAAAAGAGTGCCACTAATTGGTATATTACCGTCTTTTGATCGATATGAGAAGATTCTCTTCCGCTGCTCTCTCCTTGCAGAAATCATGCAATAGGTCATGAATGAGACATGCTTTGATCTCACCTCCAGAGCTCCTCTTAGTTCCCATCACTAGATTTCTTCCAAAAAGATTTTCCAAATAACCTTTTGCTACATCCTCTAAGCTCTTGCCTTCACAGCTTTTTACAAATCCTTCGGAGATCCACAATCGTGTTAACTTTGAAACATTAATCACAGTGTCCTCTAGAAATGCTCCAAAGTAAAGAAAGCAAGACCTCAAATGATAGGGTAACATCTTATAACTTTGTTCTATAATGGCCCTCGAGTCTTTGTGAATGCGGGGACCTAAATTGTTGGCCATTTGTTCCCAACATTCTTCTTTCTTCTCCGTCTCTGCTAGAATACCAGCCACCAAAGCAATTGAAAGAGGCAACCGGCCACACTTTTTTGCTATTTTTTGCCCAACTTCTGTTAGGAGAGGGGAGAAGCTTTCGTCGCCAAACACCTTTTTCCTGAGTAACTCCCAACTTTCATCATCGTTAAACATACGAAGTTGAAGGGGATCACTTTCAAATCTAGCGTAATTAGCTACTTCATGATTTCGGGTTGTTAGAATGATTCTACTTCCATTATTGCCATCATGAAAACAACCTATTAGATCATCCCACGCACTAGCTTCCCACACGTCATCAACAAGGATGAGATATCTTTTGGAGAATAAAGCTTTGCGAAGCTCATTAGCTAACTCATCAGCAGGATTTTCTCTACGCTTAGAATCCTCACCAATAACATCACGTAGAATTGCCAGTAACAAGTGCTTACGTGAATATATTTGAGACACACAACACATTGCACGAATGTCAAAGTAAGAAATAATTGACCTATCAGAGTAGAGTCTGTAGGCTAGAGTCGTCTTTCCTAGACCCGGCATGCCGACAATTGATATAACATCTCGCCCTCTGGTTCCTCTTATTAGTAGGTATCTTAGATTTTCTATGACGTCCTTAAAACCCACATGTTCATCATTCATCATTGGAGACCTTGCCAAATTTGATGATGTATGAATTGTGCCGGTATCCGTTGCATCCTCACCTATCTTTTTCCCTTGAATATCTGCTACCTCTGCTTTGATAAGAGTAATCTCCTCCATGATATCCAAGAGCCAATGCCCTAGGCACCAGACATGAACTTTGCTTATACAAGCATCAACAATGTATTCTACCTCGTATGCTTTGTTAATCAATTGTGTAGCACAAAGTTGAATTTTTTCGAGGTTATTGTGCTGCTCTTGTGAAACAGCCTTCAGAAAAGGTTGGAAGCTCTCAAAATCCTTCTGAATGATTTGAAGTTGTTTCGTGACAGAAGCTAGTGAATCTGAATGGCGGCTTTGGAACTCCTTCAAGTTGTTTAAAAGGAAATCAACATAGCCTAGTCCAGTAATCCCTGGCAATTTAGATTGGAACGCCTTCCGAATGGTGGGATAAATCACTGCGCTAATTATATGTTGAATGTTACCCGGCAACTGATCGAGAACTTGTGCAGGGTTCACTCCTGCAAGTGATATGTCTTCCTTCTCATCCTCGCCTTTATATAACGAATAAACGAGAAGCCCGGCATCAATAATGACAGTGTCAATATATCGAAGAACTGACAGAAGTTCAAGATCTTGTATCGGCACATGGATGATATTGGCTCTCAAGAGGTTGAGCATCTCCTGAAGGTTTGCCAAGTGATCATTCAAAGCAACTCTCTGACTGGAGTTGCTATTAGCTGGCAGTTCCACCAAATTGTTTAGAATTATCTTCACAAAACTGGCTTCGGTGTCAGCTGCTTGCTCATGTTGGATGTTGGGACACCATCCTGACTGTATTGTCGCCTTCAAAGATTGCAAGACATTAACATAGATCTCGCGGGTGCATGGTTGAATGGGCTTAATCCGCATTCGCAAGAAATCAGAAAGCGCTTCTTCTGGAGCCAAGTGATAAGCACAACCAGAAAAACGTTGATGCGTGGCCAGCCACAGCTAAAACATGAGCGAAGAAATTAACATGATGTTGGCTCTGAGGCTCCATAAACCTCTCTGAAACAAAACAGAAGAAATTATGCAGCAAGTTCACTTCCTTTAAAATAACTTCCAAATGTTCCATTGTTTCGGGAACATAAAGAAGTGAACGTGAATCATCAATCTTCACTAGATTAGGAAGATTCTCTACCACGGAATGGATAAATTCTGTTACAAATTTGGGGATAGCAATACCATCCTTGTTAGCTGAAAGTGGTAATGATATTTTAGGAAAGGAGTATTTGGCTTTAATTTCCATCTTAATCAACCAAATCTCATTTTGAACCGAGTTATAGAAATCATCGAAGTTGGCTAGGTGGATTTCAGAAAACTCAACTGCAGCATCTCGAAAAAGAGATTGGATTTTCTGAGTGACATCTAGCATGTTGGGTTCATCTGTGAAGCTCTGCAAGCGGAAAAAGATATCCAGGAATTTGAAATCGTTTTTTAAGAACTTGACCATATCTACAAAAGTTTCAGGGAAGTACAAAATATTGTCAAGTTGTTGCAGATGCTCAAAAAGACGATTCTTTGAAGACAGAAATTGGTTAGAAGACATCTTTTCTCAGAAGTGGTGAGTGATCAAAAGAAATTGTGATGAAGTTGAACTGCAAAAGGGAAGGAGAGAGCAATTCAGATGGTTTGATACTAAGCCTTTGCATTCAAAATAACATTTTATACCACTCAGGAGTTTCTTTTTCCTCTCCTCTTTGTTTGGAATTTCATATTAGTTGCCAGCTATCATATATAACCACTCAATAAATTTCCATTCAGATATGATATCAGCAGTTTGCATTAATTGTCACGTTAAAGTTGACTTCAATTTGCATCATTTACCAAATCATTCTTTTTTATTTTGTTCTGTTTCATATGGCTCTTGACCCTTCTAAAGAGCAAGATCTTTTCTTTTAGGATTGATCAACTAAAATGAGGTTTTACAGCTTAAACAAAAACTGGTAGAATATGTATGCAGTTAAAAGTTGTACTTTTTAGATGCAAATTGCTCAACACCTGATAAGAGATAGTCAAGCAAGGCACATAAGTTAATGACTAGTACTAAAAGAAAAAACCCACTAGAAACAACAAGTCTGCAATTTTGAATTTTTTCAGCTAACAGCATACAGCCAAAGGAGAGATGATCTAGTTACCCTTTTTCAGAATTTTGCAGTCTAAGGAACTAAACAATTTGCAGTATAATGAATGTAGATTAAACAGAAAATGTAAGAAAAGTAGCATGCTTCAACTCAAAAGCATTTGTCTTTTTTCTTTCCTCTGCCTTTAAAGATAACCGAGATGAATTAAGAGAACCTATTTAGGAAAAGTCAACTAACATCGCGAAAATTTGTTGAGAGAAAACAAGACAACACTTCCTTTATAAAAACCTTTTTTTTCCCTCTTAATTCCTGCAGCGTCTAAGGGGTCTAGTTTTTTTGGACTCATTTGACAAAAAGCAAGAAAGTTTTTCTTGTGATACAATTTATTTAATTTATAGTTTCAAACATCAACAACAATAATCTCAGTATAATGATCTTTTACAAGTCAAGTCTGAGGAGAAGTTTGGTTATGCAGACATTATTCCGAAATTATTTTCGGTAAATTGTCGACTCAGAACAAAACTTAAAGACCAAACAGTTAACCTAGAGTAAACTTACTAAGAAGACTAAATTTTATGAAGATATTAAATGAAGCTTTTCTTTTGTTGTTTCTTTTGGCGCTCTTCATTTACGTATTTCTGTGTTAATGAAAGATGATCGTCCGAACATGGTTTGGTGTTGCTTTAGTTTTATTCCTCTATTTCTTAATGTTGAAATCTTTAGTTTATGGGATTTGGCTATTGGATATAAGTTGTGGTGTTGCCGTAGAAAGAAGTAAAGTTCTCTAAAGGTATTTATTAGTTTTCTTTTCTATTTTCCTTTTCAAATTGAGTAATATTTTGGTTTAGGGTCATGTATATGAATTAGATCACGTCAATGACTATTTTTGTTCTGTTCTCAATTAACGTGCTTTGATTTAGAGTTATATATGCCGCATTGTATATACTCTTCTTCTGGTAATGCTTACCATCCAATAACAAATTACTTGTGGGTAAGAGATAGGGTTGATGGAAGTTAATATTTATCAGGGAGTTAATTAACTCCCATAAGGATAGGAGAAGTGTCACACGTTAAAAAAAAGTGGCAACGTGAAAACAGAAGTTATCGGCAGTTCTCCCCATCTCCTTTCTCTCTATATATTTCTCTTCGGAGATTCTCACTTGGCAAGAAAAAAGAAGAACATCATAAACTTTGGCATCTAGTTTGTGAACAAAAACTCTGTTTCCTAGAGATTCAGAATACGATTTGGGGAAATTCCTTTGGTAGTGAGTTCAACAGTTTCCGCTGCGTCGATAAAAAGATACACAACTTGTTATTCTCACCCCGCGACTATTAAACTAACAATAGCATCAGAGCCAAGTTGCGTGTTCTGTTGACAGAATCCTTTTTTTTGGCGTGAAAGCCAATCTGTTCGAAACGTAGTAGAGCAACTTAAAGAGATTTTTTATTGCTACTCTCTGAAATCTTGATTATCCCAAAGTTAATTGCTCCGTCAGTTTTTTTTTTTTTAGGGAATGCAATCTTATTTGCTGTCAATAATAATGTTTTGTAGTAACCAATATTTCAACTGCCATGTTGATATTTTGTTCAAAGTTTAAAAACACAAAAGCAAAAGAAGGCTATTTCCAGATTTGCTTTTGTGTAAAATAAACAAAAGAAGAATTTCTTCTTAGTTTTTAGTGGAATAATTAACATGAATGAGCATCCTTTACAATGCCAATACCAACAATGGTTGGAAAACTTATTACAACCAAAGCTCAATAATGACAGCATACAAACTTGTTATTGTTCTTTTTAACCAAATTCAATGGATCATTTTTTTAGTTATATTGTGGAAAGTATCGGTGTGTATTTTCTGGTGAAAGCATCTACAATGCTTTTATTTCTGTTGTTGGATAAGTTACCACAAAAAGTGATGACAAATTCTTACTTTATGAAAAGAACAAGGGAAGAGAGTATACATGTTTCTCATTGAAATATACACATAATATTTTTACAGGATAAACTATTTACTATTTGTGAAATATAGTTTTTTGTTGTTGGAAAAACAGTACCATAATCTGTGTTGTCATATGAATTTCTAAAATTTTAAAGAGATTTCATCACATTATGACAGTTTGACCATGAATTCGATTAATTGAACATTTGTTCGACTTTCCAAAATAAAAGGATGGCTCCTTATTCATGGGTATATGTTTATATATATGAAAAGGTGACTGAATTGTGAATAGGAAGAAGTTAGGGGTCGATCCCAACCTTTCTACTGTGTGTGTATATATATATTAGTTTAGCCGTAATCCCTTAGATTTAATTTTTCTTCTACTAGTATGTGGCATATATTGTCATATTGAATGGTTGTAGTCATTCTTGTTGTTTCCTTATTCCTATTTCAGATATGGTTGAACAGGGACACGTTCGAATTACTCCATGTGGGTTCTCGAAGTCAAGGAAGGGGACAACATAGAAGGATACGCCGTCGCAGGACTTATTTCTATAATGATTCAGACTCAGAGCCTGAAGTCATCAGGAATGTCCCAAAGGCAAGGCAAAATGAGTTAAGGATCGAAGGGCTGAACGAAGGGAAAGATAAAAGAAATTTAGGAAATTTAAGGAATTTAAAATGGGCCCTGATGTTTCCATTCCTAAACATGTACACCTTTTTTCAGTTAAAAAGAGCTGAATTAGCAAATTACGTAAAAATTACTGATTGGGAAGCATTAGCTATTTTAGCGGGCTCTCTTCGAGAGCCTTGGGGTGAAATTTTAATTGAGATTTATCATGATATTTTGCCTAGTGAACCTTTTAGCATATATGTGCAAGAGTTAGTGTTCGATTGGTACATGTATGTCCTAGCAAACATGTAAATTTTTATTATGTGTTTTATCTTAATGAAATTAAAATTATGCTACTTGTCTCACCAGTTTCATACATTATTTATCATATTTTTTTATGGATTGAGACTTGATATAAAGTACACACTAAGAAGTGATTTTAATATTACTTAAAATATTTAGATATAGATGATGAATGAAAACGTAGTGACTATTCGATTCTATACTAAATGTAGAATTAATATTATAATTAATTTACTTGAGTGTGTAATCACATGCATAAATTAACTGAAGTATATATTGATGAATTAAACTTGTAATATTGTCTCTATTAACAGACATGGCATCGAAAATTATCATTGCTGACTTGAACAAGGGTGACAAACTGAATGGTGAAAATTACGACATCTGGAGTCATAAGATGTGGTATGTACTCGAAGAGCAAGATGCTCTTGAAAGTATTAATCATGCTATGAGTCACCCAGAGGAGGGTAACACTGCCCAACACAGGAGGGATCTGGAAACTTACAATATTTGGAAGAAGAAAGATTTCCACTACACGTGGAATTATTGCAAGTTCAGTTGATGATGATCTCATCCATGAATGTGAGCAATTTCCTACTACTCAAGCCATGTGGGCACATTTAAGAGAGGCATATGGAGGTACAACTGTGACTCGCCTTCGACAACTGATAATCAAGTTTGACGCGTACCAAAAATGTCATGATCACGGTGTCAAGCAACATCTAAGGGTGATGTCAAATATGATTGCTCAACTCAAAAGTGTTGTCCATGTTCTCTCTGATGAGCAGCAGGTTCAGGCAGTGATTCGGTCTCTTCCCAATAATTGAGGACATATGAAGGTTAACTTAAACCATAATGATAGCATCAAAACTTTTGCTTATGTTGCCCGTCATGTGGAGCTTGAAGACGAGCGACTTGGTGCTGCTAAAGTTGTACCTAATGTCTTTGTGGCAGAATCAAGTGGTACAAAGAAATCAAGTTTCAAGCACAAGAGAAACTGAAAAAATGACGGAAAGGGTAAGGAGACCGGAGAAGGATCCTCCAAGAAAAGAAACAAGCCAAATTCCAAGAAAGGAAAACGATTCTATAATAAGAAAGACAAGAGCAAGATGAAGTGCTACAATTGCCAAGTCCGAGGGCATTTTGCTCGTGAGTGCACTGAGCCGAAAAAGGTAGCATTTCAAAATGCATTTCTTAGTGCTATATATGTTTCTAGCACTGTTTTACTAAATGAACCTTATCCTGTGTGGATTGTAGACTCAGGGGCCAACGACCATGTGAGTCGTGATAGAGAATCATTCATAGAGTTTCGTCGACTTTCACCTAGATCAAAGCATGTATATGTGGGAAATAATGCAAAGCTTGAAGTCAAAGGGATAGGCACTTGCAATATGGACATGCGTGGTGGCCGATCTTTGATGTTGCATGACGTCCTATATGTTCCAACAATTAGACGAAACTTAGTCTCTGTGTCTGTTCTTCTAGATTTAGATTTCAATTTGAACTTTAGTCGCAGTGGTCTTAGAATTACTCAAGACAATGTTTTTTATGGTTTTGGACATCGTTATGATGGTTTTATTGTGTTAGATTGTAATCCTTATATGTATAACTATTATGTTGACCGTTGTGTTATGACATGTTACTCTAGTAACAACGATGTGGATGTGATTACATGGCATGCAAGATTATGTCACATAGGGCAGGATCTAATGAATAGATTGGCTAAGGAAGGACATCTAGGTTCTTTCTCTAAAATTGAAATGCCAACTTGTGAAAATTGTCTTACCGAAAGATTACATGTAAACCATTTGGAAACGCTAAGAGAGCTGATTTTTCATGCAATTAACCCATTCTGATATCTGTGGTCCAATGAATTTGAGGGCTAAGTCTGGTGCTTTATATTTTATTACGTTCATTGATGATTTCACACGCTTTGGTTATGTCTATTTGATTTCTCATAAATCAAAAGCACTTGAATGCTTTAAGAAATATTTGAATGAAGTTGAGAATCAATTAGACAAAAGGATTAAGACCTTAAGAACCAATAGAGGGCGTGAATATCTATCAAAAGAATTTGAAGAATTGTGCAATGAAAAGGGAATCACCAAACAATTAACTATTCCATACACGCCTCAACAAAATGGTGTAGCAGAAAGGAGGAATAGAACACTACTGGACATGATAAGGTCCATGATGGCGCAGGCAAATTTACCTATCTCCTTTTGGGGAGATGCGTTATTGACTGCAACTTACATATTGAACAAAGTACCTTCTAAATCAGTTTCTTCCACTCCCTATGAGCTATGGGCTGGTAATAAACCAAACTTAAAGGATTTACGATCTTGGGGTTGTGCTGCATATATAAAAGATTCTTTTAGCAAGTTTGGTAAATTAGGTCCAAAAGGCAAGAAATGTATCTTTATAAGATTCAGAACACTCCAAAGGGTATGTGTTCTGATCACGCTCAACTATGTCTTATAAAAGACTAAACGGGCGTTGCAAATATAATCCGGGGTATTATACCCAGAGTCGATCCCACAGAAAATTTACGTATCAATCAAGTCTTTAGAATACACAACTTTTACTCAATCAATTCTCTCAAGACTTTTTAATATAAATTGGTGATGTTTTACTAATTCTACTGACAATAATAATAACTAACAATTACTAACAATGTGTTGTAAACAATTATGATAAAGGTCTAAGGTTATGGTTTCCCCCGTCGGTGAACTTCCTTCTCGGATACTTCTTATAGTTTGATTAGTTGTCTCTATCAATCATGAACACTCTATCTACCATAAATCTCTCTCAAGTAATTATGATAATTTACTAGACGCACTCTCTCAAGTTACGCTAGCTAGATTGCATTACAGTTCACTTTAGATTGCACCCGAAGTATCGTTATTTCTAATCCAACTTCTAAACCCTCGGTTATGACTTTCGTCTATACTCTGGGAGTGGTGTTGTTCAAACAATTACCTAAATATGCACTCTCTCTCAAGTAGATACATACTAAATAGGCACAGCTAATTGATGGCCATTCAATTAACTACAACAAGAACGTAGTTGAACAAATAGAGATGAACAATCAACCAAACTATATTAATATCACCATAAGTTTATCCCCCAACGGGTTCCACCAAAACCCTAGATTAAGAAAATTAGCTACTCATATTCATAAGAATCAATTCTAAAATAACTTGCATAATTGAACTACAAAATAATAAGTAAAAGATATGGAAAATCAATGTTTGCTTCACTGAGTAGTAATCCACACGTTGTTCTTCACTTCAATGGATTCCTTCCCCTTTCAAGTTGTGTTTTTGGGTCTATTTATATGTTTGGGATAAACCCTAAACATGTAGGAGACTTCTATTCCAACCGGGAAAACTTAAACTCTTCAAAAACTCGGATTTAACCGGAACAGGGGCCTGGCGTTTGGGCCCTGGCGCCTAGATAACGCCAGGCTAAGGCAGGCATTTGGGCTCTGGCACCTGGCTAACGCCAGGCAGGGTCAGGCGTTTGGGCTCAAACGCCCGGCTATAGCCCGGTGCACTCCTCTTCGCCTCTTGAGCGTATTTTCGATGTATTTGCATTCATTTAGCTCGGCTTCCGTCTCCAATTCACCTACACATGAAATACACTCCATTATGCACATAAAAAGTGTATTTTTATCATTAACGCATATAAAATGTAGGGCATATA